>VYZS01089444.1:0-12500 GCA_013400695.1 Neodrepanis coruscans | reverse complement strand
GGGGTAGCAAATCCTTCCTCCTGTACTTGCACCCTCTGCAGTTATTTATTATTTATTATTTATCGTGGGGGGGAAACAGTGTTTCTCCTCACTCCTGACTGACAGTCCCTTTACACCCTACGGCATCAGCATTTCTTCGCCCTGAAACTTTTTTTTTTTAACCCAGCTAAGTGCAGCCATGAATATTATTTCTGCCCACTGCAAACTCTTTTTGGACCATGCCTGGCAGTGACAGGAACATTTCCATCTGCTCAGGTGTGGGAGGGCAGCTGGCCCACCCCATCCTCTCCACGTCCCCTTCCCTTCCCACCCACCTCTCCTCTAATTCGGTCAAAGAAAAGGGGGCACCAGTGAAAACACGATGATTTGTTCGGGTTTCTCTCTCTGCAGCTGGGAGCCTGCCTTATTAATATTATCTGGGCTGGGAGCGCGCAGTGTTTCCTCAGGCATCTCTTCTGAGTCATTTTATCATTATTCATAGGGATAAAAATGGCCCAAACCAAGGATGCTGAGGATCCATTTAGGGTTGCCTGTCAGATCCACTAAGGTAATTGGCTCCATTTCTTCATTCCCATTCTAAATTAAAATAATTTTATTAAGTGGTACAGTAGGTGTTTCACCTGTGTCACCAGCTGCCTATTAGAGCCAGAAAGGGCTTTTCCACATTATTTCTGTCTGTTCTTATAACATTATGTCATCATATTCCGTGGTACATCATGTCAGAGGTTGCAAGCCTCATGTACTTAAGTCCAATGGTTACAAAATGTAGGTCCAAGATGCCCTTTCCAGGGTGGGGTCAAAGTCAAATACACTTGACTGTTTCAGCTCTGCTCAGAGTTTCCCAGACAGAATTCACACAGAAGGAAAAATGACCGTAGAGCCGAGAGCAGGGTCCGTGGTGTGGTTGAAAATGTGCTACGAACAAAAACCATGAACCAGTGGTAGCAGTGAGGTTCCCAGCAGCAATATTTGGAGGTTGAGGAGCTGCTTTTAAAGCTGCACTGCCTGGGTCTGGGAGAAAAGCAAGTGGGATGGGTCTCTGTGGAGGGAAAAATGTGTAACACGACTGGTCCCTGCAGGTAGCAGCCACTGGCTGGTATTAACGTAGTGCTAAATAATAGGCTGGCTAAGTGTGTTTAGGGTTAGCTGTTTCTTCAGAGCAAGGAGGTTCTTCCTGGTAGGGATCTGGCTGGCATCACTAATCACACTTTGAAGAAGAGGGAAATGAGGTGAAGCTCAAAAGCACCGTAGTGAAGGCGTTCAGCATCAAAATAAGGAATTTGCAGCTCTCAGTTTCATGTTTGGAGCATCCAGACGTGTCAGTCAGGGACAAGGTCCGTGTTTCCAGCAGTGGTGTTTGCATCTTGTGTTCAAATACAGCACGGAGCACCTCCAGCCAGTGTCTTGGCAGTGAGAGCACAGGCGGCTGAGGACATGTTTGAGCATCCCTCTGGATTAGACATCTTGGGGATGGATCAAGCAATCCCTACATCCCATCAGGGCAGGGGAACCAGGAGCAGATACAGGAGAAACATCAGAGAAAACTGCTGATGGCTATTTTAGTTTAGCCTCCCCATTAACCATTACTTAGCAGTCAGGTGGAAGTTTCCACCCGCAGGTAACACAAGCCATGCAGTGAGGAAAGGTCACTTTTCCAACGGACAAAGTCATTTCCATCCAGCAAAAGGTGCAGTTACACAATAACATTCCTTGTGGTTAGATAGGGAAGGAGGGGGAGGGAAAAAAGGCATGTTTGTTCAGTTTTCAGGGATCTTGCAACTGTTTTTCTTCAACCTGCAGGTGGCATTAGCACTAAAAATGGATTTTTTTCTTTCTTTCTTGAAAAGTGTTTAGCAATGAAAGGAAGAAAGCTGCGAGGGGATCTGTAGTAGGACGGCGTGCTTGGAGTTAGTCATGCTAACTGCAGATGGCATTTTTGCATGTTTTATAAGGCAGGGATGTACAAATGTTTTAGCACCCTGAAATATAATATCTTCAGTTTCCGGAAGCAGGCGGGCTGGGAGGGCCAGAGGAGCTGAGCTTACGCTAAATCTGTGCAACTGTGAATGAGTTGTGCCGCACTCGGAGCAGCGCTCGCTGCCGGCAGCGCCGGGATGACACCTGTCCATCACGGTGTCACCTCTAGCCAGGCACCACCACGAGCTGCCATCTCATCCCCAGCCCTCAGTTTCGGGTGTCCCGCACTGCTGGGGAGCAGTTCATTGCAGGCCAGTGCTGGTTCCCACTAAAATCAGTGGGATAATTCCCCTTAAATGTGAGCGGAGCAGGATCAAACCCTCCTGCACAGTGAGGAGGCTGAGCAAGTGCTGCAGACTTCAACTGTTGGGTGTCTTTGGTTGTGTAATGAGGAGTAATAATAATCTCTGTTTGCCTTCTCTATCTGGCATGGGGGGCTGGAAAAACTAATTAGTACTGAAACAAGGCTTCGAATACGAAGATTATTTTTCCTCCCTTTTTTTAATGTGTGTGTGTGTGTGAGGAATGGGATTGAGTTCCCATTTTAAACTACAAAATCTATCCCAAAACCTGACACTAGTGTCTCCACCTTCCTGAAACAAGTTCCAGTGCAATTCCTTCCAGCAATGCTGGAGCCTTGCTTTGTCTTGTCCTGGTGGACTGAAAATGAGACTTATGGTCATAGTCATTTGGATTTGAATTCCTCTGCAGGGAAAGTCCTCTCAGGGTGCACAAGAAGAGCAATCTGGAAGAACAAAGCCTTGCAAAGGTGGAACTGGGTCAGTCTTTATCCTGCTGCCCAACTTTTTGCCCAAAAGCCATGGGGGAACCCAAAGAATGATAAAACCAAGAGCAGATACTGAAATCTCTTGTAAACTTGTGCTATTTCAGTCATGATTGACCCCAGAAAAACCTCAAGCATCTGAGAGCAAAGCCACCCATTGGCTTTTCCTGCCAAAACCCAGAGTTTGTAACTGGAGTACGTCCTCTGCTTTTAAGTTTTCTTTATTTTCCATAGTTTTCTGCTGCCACTTGAGCATTCCTTCAACACTCAGACCTCTGATTCCAGCCAGCTGCTGTCACCTGCTCTGAAACTCATGCATGACAACCTGGGGCAAGGGTGTCTTTGCTCACAGCTCTCTCTGTGGTAGTTCAGGTGCAAATACATGCAATCAGCTTAGATTGCAAAACTTCCCAAACTAAAAACATAGGATGAGAGTCTTAAGAAAACGTGGGGGCTGCTGGTTCCATTGATATTGAAGTCCCCAGAAGAAAGCCAGAAGAGCTGGAAAGGAAAAGAGTTGCAGCAAAAGGTTGTCAGACAAAGAAACCATCAGCTTACAGAGAGAACTGAGGCCACAGAGCTCTCACCAGAGGCTGTGTGGATGGAGATGATTTTTTTTTCATTTTTTTCTGTTTAGGCAAACCATTTTGTTATTGGAAAGTGCTAATTTGTGAAAGCAAAACAACTCTAGGCAAAGAGTGTGCTTTGACAAATTTCCCATATTGAGGAGGGGTGGGGAGAAGCATGAAAAAGAGGAGAAAATAAATGTAGAACGATTGCAATGTCATGGGGGGTAAGTGGTACGTTTGAGACAGGGCCTAAATCACTGTTAAATCACTGCAGGCAGAATTGATGTGAGACTGGAGCACACTGAGAACTGGGCAGGGGCATAAACCTAATTGATTTGAGGCTGGAGCAGGGAGTTAATTGGGGGCCAGGGTGGAACAGTAACTAACGTAGTGCTGTGATAGCCAAAAGCATATCTCACTGCATGCCGGCCGCATCCGCTGTCCTGCCCGCTGCCAGCTGGGGAATCACCCCAGAGCTCAAACCATGGCCCCATCCTTGGGCTTGGAGGCCAATCTCCTGTGTTTGGAGATGGGCTCCAGCGTGTTTTGAGAGCTCAGGATTGCTCTGTGTTGGGATGGACCTCGGGAGAGCCTTGTTTTGGCTGGGGAAGGGGAGGAGCGATTGGTGCCAGAACAATTATTGCAGGGATCGTGGAAAAATGGGCACTTCCGCAGGCAACTTTGTTCCTCTTGGAGAAGTGCTGTACATCCCCAAGGAAACCACCTAGACCAGGTCCATAGTTGCTTCTAACAAATATTCCCCACCCCCCCTCCCCTTTTTTTTTAAGACTGTTGAATTGAGCACTCAAAATTTGAAAATGCAAAGATGAAGGTTGCCTGGGCAACTGCTTTGCACTGAATGAGGAAATGATCTTGTGAAACAAACATTAAGTGATCGTGTAATTAAAGACTGAATCAAAATTCCATTGTACCAGAAAGGAGCCTAAATTAAAGTTGACCAAGCAACTTTCTGTTTGGCATTTCCTAAATTTTAAGAACTTGATTTCAGTCAACTTTCTTTAATTATTTCTCCTTTTGTATGCAATCTTAGGTTTTTCTTTCTCTCCAAGGAAATTTATGGCATAGTGATGTTTTCTGGCCAAGCTCACCTCTAGCCACAATCTGAGTTTCAGCCCAAGAGCTGTACAATCCCAGATTCCCAAACGCCTACAACTGGGACAGAGAGTGCAGATTTCATCTGCTGCCCTTTGGGGAGCAGCAGCTTAGGGAACAATGTGACTTTTGGGTTTGTTTTTATGTACAGTTTGTCATGCTGTGTCAGATGGGCACTGAATTTAATCTACATCAGATGCACCAAAGGAAGATGCAAGAAATTAGTACACAGATGTAGAACAGTCTGTCCACAGGAAGACTTCACCCAAACCACAAGTAGTTAGAGGTTGTTGTAAACGCTCAGGAATAATTTTTATTTCCCTTCCAAACTCTACTTTTTGTTTATTTTTTTGGCAGTGGTTTTGGTTTAGATTTCACCCTTTCGCCATTTCCATTACCCAGTGTGTCAGAGGAATGTGGTGACTCAGTATTCCTGAGGTTTGCTTTGAGCTCTGGGGCACGAGTGTGGTCCAAAACTATTGTTAGAAATCAGTCACCTACAGGAGAAGCAAACGCCTCAAAACTGCAGCATTAAATGCCACTTGGTTAAGAAAAGCTTTAAAGTGATGTCCATTTCTATGTAACACAAGAATCCTTCTAAGTAACTCCTTCCATTTTGTTCCTTTTGCAAAATCACAGTGGCATCTTCTGATGCATCACACTGTACTTGTCATCTCAAACCTGTATTTAAGACTTTGCATCAGCAAACTCCTCTTTAATTCATCTGGAAACACACACTTTTAGCTTACTCGTTTTTTAGCTTAATAAGTGATAGTTACACAGAGCTCTACCATTCTCTTGTTACTTTCAAGGGCAAGAAATGTCCGTACACGTAGCATGTGCTGGGGCCTGGCTTTTATTATTATAATTGTTATTGTACTTAGCTATCTGTCAATGCAGAGCTTCAATTTGACACAAATTATCTCCACAGTGGTGCGTCCCTACCGTGAGATGCTCTGCGCCTCCCAGCTCCAAGCATGAAGGCAAAAGTCTGGTTTTAACCTTCTCCCATCTGTACCCAGTCTATTTTTGCCTAATGATCTCACTTAATTTTTTCTTTTTTTTTTTTTTTGGTAAGTCCCAGGATATGCAAGTAGTTTCTAAGAGTTATATCTGGAAATACAGTGATAGGGAAGTTAAAGCTTGTATTTACAGGACTGACTGTGGATTTGGGGCACCTCAGTTCTCCTCTGCCTTTCCAGGGATGCTGGGACACTTGCCCATGACAGCTTGGCTGGTTTCCCTCGGTAGCTCTCTTTCCTCTCGTCAGTCAGGTAGTCTTTCTCAATGTAGAGTCTTGTTTCTTGTAGCATGTGCCAACAATGTCATAAAATCACAGAATGGTTTGGGTTGGAAGGGACCTTAAAGACCATCTAGTTCCAACCCCTCTGCCTTGGTCAGGGACACCATATGACTGCAGGTAAGAAAAATTCTCCAGTATCTACATTCTGATACATTTTCTGATTGTTTTTGATACCAGTAGCTGTGTTAATTTTTTAATCTTCATCGCTGTCGTATGATTTTTTTCCCCCTCATACTCAGTGTTTATGCTGGCAGCAATGGCAGAGGTTGATGCTGTTTTGGGATAAAGGGGCTGGAAGACCTCTTCCACCTCTTGCCTTATATTCTGATGAACATGCTGATGTGCCTGTTTCTAAGCAGAGGAGACTCTGTGTCTGTTGGATTCAGCTTTGTACTGCTTTCATTTTTCTAGGATAGGTTGGGAAGTTCATTCAAAGTTCTTCCTTTACTGTGGGACATCCCTGACATTTTCCCATTGACACAGACCAACTGGTGTGATTCAGTGACCTTCTGCACCAACACTGCAGTAGGATTCTGTTCCAGCTTCCTCACCCAGCCTGCCCCACCATCATGCCCTCATCCAGCTCCACTCTTTTGCTGCCACCAGCTGACTCCAAGTCTCTTTGCTTGTCCAGGCACAGGGTCTCTTCTTTTTTTTTTTTTTAAATTTATTATTATTCATGCAGGTGTTTTTATCTCATGACTTTGCCCAAACAGTCTTACCCTTCCACTCATCATTTAGCATTAGCTCTTCACTGCAGAGTCTGTGTCCACTCAAGCAAGACCAGCTGTAACCCATCTTTCCCATCCCATACTTCAATTTTGCTTGACCTTTTATCCCATGAATTTCTTTCCATCCTCACAGTCTTCCTTCCATGTCCTCTTCTCCCCCCCATTAAATGAAGATGTTTCCTTTTCTCCTCGCTCAGACCTGGGGGGAAACCGATTCCCGTTGTTCTCTTTGAGGCCCCTTTTCCAGCAGCTGCAATTGCAGAAAAGGTCTGGTTTGAGTTTGGCAAAGTTATAAGCAAATGAAACAGTCTCTTATAATGGGAAGTGTCATACAACTTCAGTAATAGACAGTGCCATCAGCCCCACCTATGATGTGTGTGTGAGCCGGTGTAAAAATGAAACCTGAAAACAGAATGAACATGAAAAGGCCTCGACCTACTTTCAAACTGATAGGAATGCTCCCATCCCTAATGGAACCAGACAGGACAGGTCTTGTACATCTCTGGCTTCATTTTGCAGGAGTGCGTTACAAGTAGAGAATTAGTGTGGAAAGGAGTCTTGCAGACAATAAAACCGGGGAAGGGTTTTTTTTGCAGGACTCATTTGCACGTGGGTAAAACGTACGGGCTCTTTTGAATCCCATCCCCGGCCAGTCAGACAGATGCTGGAACATGCGGTAACCAAAAGGAGGTCCAAGCCTGGGCCCTCCACTAGACAGATCTCTCTCCTGACAGTCTCAGGGTCTGCTCTCCAGCTGCAACTCAGGGGAGATTCAGAGGGATTCGCAGTGTCCTCTTTAAGCCCACCATTAGCTTATTAGGAAACCGAGAGCTCTTATTCCTGGAAGCAACGTTTTGTGAACTGTCATACTCATTTCCTTCACACGCTGGCACAGATTGCCTGCTTGACCTGAGGGCTGCAGCCATTTACATTTTTGATCTGCTCATCTCTCAGAAACCTCCACAAATTAGAAATACCACAAACCATGTTTGTTGTCACGAGGGCAGAGAAGTCTGAAGCGGGGTCTGGGTGTCGTGTTTGACCTCGGCTGAAATACTGGTTCAAAATAGACATTCTTTGAAGAATCTCAGAGTCTCTAAACTTCAAAGCACCAGCTAACGTCTAATTGACTGTAGGTGAGTATTTCTTTACAGGAGAGCTCTTCTGCACCAGAACTCTCAAGCTGGGCTTCTCTGGTGCCTTATAGGTGAAGGGGAGAATTCAAAAGCTACTACAACCTCCAAAAAAATTTGGAGTTGAAGCTGCATAATGGCAGGACTTTTTCCTTCTGTGTTAAGATTTCTAATGAGCTTTTTATAGGAGACTCTCAGTTGAGAAATTTTTTAAGATGGAAACACCGGAGGCTTTATTTCATTCATCTTTATTCTTCCTCATGGTGCCTGTAGTGTTTGCTGTGGGTGTGCTCTGTGTTGTGCTTCTGCAATGAGGACGTGTCCATCCTTTCTGCTTTTTTGTGGTCCCAGCCCCCTCAGACAGACAGCAGCGTGGCAGGGGTTGCTCCCTGGCTGGGACCCTCAGATTTGTCCCACATGTCCTGGCCTTAAAGGGAGCGGAGCTGAGAGTGAAACCCTAGAACAAGCTGGTAATGCTGCAAGACCGAGTGTTCAAAACCTTGGTATTTTTCTGTGATGAGGCCATTTATAATTTACCACCATTCCCTCCTGCTGAAAAATTCCTCTAATTCTTCCCATGTGAATGGAGAGCATGAAAGGAGCTCCGAAAGTTTCCTCTCTTGTTTTCCCATTCTTTTTTTTTATGCTAAAGCCCTGTGGATGAAACCCATTCCAGGTGCCAGGGAGCTTTTCCTGTAATTTACCCATGGTATTCTTATCAAAAGTGTTACCTCAAAAACGATTTCCTTTTAACATTAATTATCCTTTGAGCCAGCTCACTTGCACACAAAAAGGTACAGAGGCTTGGCGGGATTTTTTTCCTTTTTTTTTTCTTTTTTTTTTTTTTTATAAAGTACCACATGTGCCTCTCTTTGCATATGTAGAGGGGCTTCCCACCACTTGAAGACATCACAGCATGTCCTGTAGGAACCCCAGCTAACAGGTATTAAAGGGGTGGTTATTGTTCAGTTATGTGCTCTAATGCTTCCCACATGGCCTAGTGATGAGGTTTGTGGTGCTGGAGGTGTGAGAATTAAATTAAACATTTAAAGAAATAATAATAAATGGGAATAAACTGCTGCTGGGATAACATCTCTGGAGGCTGAGTCTTTCCTGCAAGGTTTGGTGCACCCACGTGGTCTTGCCCAGCAAAGGGAGATGAGGATATTATCAGCCCTGTGGGCACAGAGGTTCCTACCTGAAGGCAGCCCACCAGAAACTGGGAGGAGAGAGAGGGGTTAATCCCTTGTCCTCTTTGCCCAGGGGAATGTTTATCGCTTAGCAGGGAAGGTCTCCTTTCCTTAGGTGAGTTAAGTCAGCCTCTGCTGTGTTTGATGCTGCCCATTTGAGGAAAGCTTCTCCCTGACCTTCTGCCAGAGAGACTGATGACAAGGATGGTTTGAACTAACCTTGACATTCACCAGGGTAAATGGCTTTTTCCACAGCAAGCCAGGAGAGCCAGTCAAGAGCTAATGAATCTGTACCTGAGGGAAAAGGAACAACAGTTGTACTTTTAAAGAAGGAAAGTCTTCCCTGGCTCCATCTGTGCTTAAATTCTGGAGGATTAACTTTTCCAGCTCATGTCTGGCTCTTGCCAGGTCACATTTTGGCTGGTGTTGGGGAGGCCACAGGTGGAGGAAAGGACAGATTCTCAGCTCTCTGATTCTGTGATTCTGGATGAAAATTCTCCCTCCTTTGCCCTTGGCAGGTGATAATGCCCTCAAAACAGTGCCTTTGACACAGGGTATCAGCCAGTGGGATACAAAGAAGGACTGATGGGTGGTTGGGTTACTGCTGCCTGCCCCCTTCGGAGGGGATTTTAAGGCTGACTTTCAGTCCTGGGCTTTAATGCTGAAGAGTGGAGTGATCACTGTCACCAGAACTGGCTCAGGTCTTGGGGGACAGGGATATCACACATGGGCTGGTTTGTAACACAGGGAAGGACCTGGCTGCTGCACCTCAGCCTGGGATTTTCACCAGGGTGTCCCCAGACTGTGAAAGCAGAGGCACCCGGAGCCTGCTGTGCCCTTTTCCTGCTCAAGGAAGGAGATTTCCTTGGCTCCTTAGTTGATATCTGGAAACAATAGAAAGAGCTTTGGCAATTGCAACATATTTCACTTTTCTCAGTACTGTCCAGATGATGTATTCTTAATCCTAATTAGGTTGTTCAAAGCCTAGTTTTTGTAAATAAGCCATCATTGTGAGAAGATTGGCCTGACAGTCCTCTGGCCTGTTCATTCACAAATCTTGCCTGTTGCTTCCTTTCGTGTTAACTCATTAGGGGAATTCCTCTGTGGGCTGTAGGGAAGGACCAGGGTGTTTCACTGGAAGGGACTTCCTGGGGGGGTGGATGGAAATCAGGGTGTGGCTGATTTCAGCCCGCTTTGGTGAAACTCACTATTTCATGGGAACTCAGGCTGTTGCAAGAAGTTTGCAAGGAGACTGGCTGGTGGAGCGGGATCCTATTTTTTCTGGGATGCTTGGGAAGTGACTGCAGCCAGCTTTTGTCTGGCAGCACTTGGACTCGAGGCACAGGGACTGCTTTTCTGAGTCTGCTACTAATTCGTGTGTGCATAACTCCTACTGGCTGGACTAAATCAGCCTCTGTAAAATGTATTTATTAATACTTACTTCCTAGGGCTGTTTATTTAAATGTTTGCAAAAGGCTTTGGAAGGCTAAGCAAGGGGAAGGCACAAGCTCCAGCACTGAATCTTAAGCACTGGCAATGGAGATGGTTGGCAAAAACACAGTAATACATTTTCCTCGGGACAACAAAAGTAGCGCCGATGCCATCTTTGTCTCATGATCATCTTCCAAGGGATGATCTAACCAAAAAAAAAAAACCTCTAGTGTTTTAAGGAGGGAATGAAATAACACTGGGAAAATGAAATGCAGCTGGGATATGAGCTGCATGTGGTGGCTTCTGAGAGATCCCCAGCAGGGTTTTGCCCGGGTTTTGTCATTGTGTGCGAGTGGCAGGAGCAGAAACAGGCGACATCAGGGTCAAACTGGGGCTGGAGTTAGGAAGGAGTGAGGATCTGCCAGGTTTTGTGTCTGCTCATCGAACAGAGGAGAGTGAACAACCCAAGCACAAGCCAAACCAGTTTTCTGGCACAAAGGGAAGGACCAAATCTGCTGTGCCAGGGCCAGTGAGCACCCCCTGGATGTGTAACCCTGCGAGAGGCTGGAGATAAACCCGTGGTGCTGGTGAGGCTCCCAGGGAAAAAGTTGTATACAGTGGAGGAGATAATATTTCATCTCCCCGCGGATCAGTTGGTTCTCGGCAGTGTTCTCTGTTTGAGGTTTGAGGATTTGCAGACAGACAAACTCCACAACCCAGCAAAGGTCAGTCTAAATATCAGACAGATAAACAGCACCTTTGCTGTAAGCACAGCTCCGATTTATGGTGCTCGGTTTTCTCTTTCCTTTCCATGATAAAGTGAAACGTGTGCTTCTTCAGAGGGCAGCAGCTGAAAAATTTAAAGTAACATAACTTCCTGAGGTGTTTTTAGAGAAATATGCTTTCCTGTAGCCACAGCCTGCTTCCTCTTTAAGGGCTTTTTTTTTTTTTCTTTACTCTCTGATTATTTTGCTTTGGAGAATTTCTCCTTCCTGAACCCCCAGTCCCACAGAAAAATGCAACACCTGCCTTGTAGTTGCTTTTCCAAAACAAGACCTGTGTGTCTGTGGGAGCACTGCCTTGGCCAGGATCCTCTCAGGAGGTGTTGCACCCTCTTCCTTGACATCCTTCAACCTGCCTTTGATGAAGCCAGCAAGGTACAGGTCATCATTCTGTATCTGATTTCAGTTAATAACACAGCTCCNTTTTTTTTTTCTTTACTCTCTGATTATTTTGCTTTGGAGAATTTCTCCTTCCTGAACCCCCAGTCCCACAGAAAAATGCAACACCTGCCTTGTAGTTGCTTTTCCAAAACAAGACCTGTGTGTCTGTGGGAGCACTGCCTTGGCCAGGATCCTCTCAGGAGGTGTTGCACCCTCTTCCTTGACATCCTTCAACCTGCCTTTGATGAAGCCAGCAAGGTACAGGTCATCATTCTGTATCTGATTTCAGTTAATAACACAGCTCCTTTATCCCAAGTGAAATCCTTGTAGCTGGAATTTGCTTGTGCCCTCCTCAACAGGGCTCACATTTCCCCATGCCCCAGGAAGTGAATATAAATTATGTTACAATGGAAAACCACCTTCAACTGTACTGGAGTGGGGAAAGGGAGTCACAGTAAATCAGGATCAGACTCCCTGTAGTTTTCTTCTTACTGACCTTGTGGACAAGACCTGTGTAATTAAACCCTCTCTGTAGGTAGTAAAAGTGCTGAATGCAGAGACTGTACCAAATACTTGTTTTAAGCTAAAGCAGTCAAATTAGTTTCGTTAATCAACTAATTTAGGAAATCTCACACTGCATGATACAACAGGAAAAAACCCTGACGTTTTGACTCTCAAAAAAAATTAAAATTAGGGTTTAGTGTTTTGAGAGTATTTTTGGGATGTATTATTTGTTTGCAGAAAATGTATGTGAGCTCTCATCAAGACAACTCTCTAACCATTTCTAGGAATTGTAGGTGTCTATACCTTGGATTCTGGGACTAATTTGCTTCTAAACTGACTGTTAGAGCAGTTATTTAGTCAGTGTGAGGAAGGTGACTTTTACTATTACTGTAAACATGATGTAGTTTAACATTTTTTTAAAAAACTCTGCTTCTGAATCCCTGCAAGGTAACATTGGTTGGGAATGGGCATGGCTAGAGGTTGCTGTCACAGCAATGATCTGGCATAGATGCCAATGGAGCATCACCATTCAGCTGGTCATTTGTAGCTACAGCCTGGAAATTGTGCAAATTATCTGCCTAGTCCGTAATATTAATAAAGAA
>VYZS01089440.1:1241-36455 GCA_013400695.1 Neodrepanis coruscans | reverse complement strand
TTTGTCAAGGTGGTATCTATCCTGTGCCTGTTTTGCTTTATAAGATTCTACTGTTGTCCTGCTGTATGATCAGATGTGTGATACTAAGTGTCTTTTACACAGAGGGATTAAAATTCTTCTGTCATATCAGGCATATCAAGCCTTGAGGTTTTGTTTTTAATTCAGCTTGCCATTCTCACTATTTTCAAGCATCATGGTCTAAAACTGAACTAACAATCTTTATACTATGATACTTTATTTAGGAAAACTTCAAACTAATAATCCAATCCATCTAATTAATGGATTGTTGAAACAATTATTTAATCTGTTTTGTATCTTTGTATACCAACCATTATATTATGAGTTTTTCTGTTTGTTCTAAGCAAAAGTTATAAAGGACTTGTCACTTTGTGATGGTTGTGGCAACAGGGATGATTCTAGNGGAAAGAGAAAGAGCATTTCAGATGTGTATGTCCTCAGCTATCCAAGCATGTGGTGTTTTTCATGATTTTGTGCTCTTCTCTATGTAATATTTGACAAGTACTTCTAGGCTCATTTTAAGCAACACTTGCTAACTATGCCACAGAAGCTGAGAAATTTGCAACAAAAATATTGAAAAGCAATGCTATCTGAAGAGTCTGTTTAGAAGTAAAGTTAAAAAGTAGTGAGTAGCAGCACTAAAAATACTGCCTAGAGTAAACAGAGTAAATTGCACTACTATTTAAGTTCCAAAAAATGTGTGGATCAGGTTATATTTAAATACACATCCTCTATACACTAAATTTAACTGACTGCAGAGTGTAATAAGAGGGAATATCTAGAAAAGTGTCACAAAAAAAATGCCATGTTAGTCATTTTTGCACTACTTTCATGGTTGGTACCTGTAAGATAACATGCCATCAAAGGGTTTAAGAGAGTTATTGTAATGACTGTTAAATTGCATTTAAACAATTGAGAATGATTAAAGCAGTGAGAAATCCTGCTTTCTGAAACATTGAGCTTCTCTGTGGCATGAGAATTGACTGGCAACAGGCTGACCTGGGTAGTTCAGGAGAGAAGTGGGAAGAAAGGAAATGGTCAAAATTATCAGCAGTACTTTTGTTAGAAGCTGAAACAGCTGCTGCAGGAAATAGGTGAGCAAGATGGCCAAGCCTGTGCTTGCTTGGCAGCAGGATGAGCTTTATTTAGTATAAATCTTAGTATCGTTGGACACCAATCTGAATTATAAATAATGGGTTGATTCTCTTGTTGTAAATCAGGAGTTTATGCTGTAATCACCTCCAATTCAGACAAATTGGAGAAATGAACTTCAAAGGGTTGCTGAACAAACAAGATATACTCCTTCAAACTCATATGGAGAACTGTCAAAATCGAACAAGTACTGAAATGAATCTCCTGGCTGAAAAGAAAATGATTGCTTTTCAGGCCTTTTTAGGAAAAGCTGACAGATCATTTCCAAGGCATTCTCTGAAGGAACTGCAAGCAGTCAGGAGGAGGTGAAAGAGAAACTTTATAGTGGAGTATTGTGGTTCAGCAGGCAGTTCCAACATCTCCAGTGCTGTTTTGATGGTATTTAAAAATGTGTTAGGAGGCAGTGGTCAGTCCTAAATTAGACATGCATGAAAGAGGATGCTGGCAGAGAAGCACCAAATATAGCAGGCAATGGAGGGAAAGAGTATTAACACCTTCCTCTTCATAGGGCCCATCATGTTGGTGCTGAATGCAGTGAATGTGATCTAGGGAATTGAGACCAGGCCAGAGGACAATCACAGTCTACTGTGCTTAGCAAAGAAACTTCTTAGCAAAGAAATAATTTGTTTCTATTTTTTTCTCTCTGAAAATAAATCCTTCCATCTCAGGCAATAATAGAACCTTCTTCAACTTGATCTAGTCAAACCAGTCATAAATTAAGAGAAGAGAGAATAACTTTCAGGAGAAAAATAAATGGAAGAAACAAAATGGAAGTTTGCTGGAATTGGTACCTTCAACATGTCTGTGTGTTAGATCCCGTGCACACCCATTTTTCAGTTTTGTAGAGATTCTCTGCTGTGATCACAGCCCATTAGTGCACCAGCTGAGCAGAAATGTTGTCCTGCATAGTCTTAAAGCCTCATGTTCTCATTAGAGAGAGATTGCAGATGATTTAAGGCTGACAGCTGTATCCCTGTGTTGAACTTGTTTGTTAAATAAATCTGTTTGTTCACAGCTTAGTGTAGTACATTTTCAATGAAGTGCTGGCAGTTGAAATTGCAGGACCTGCATTTGGCAGGTGTTTAGAAACCCATCCCTTTTCTTGTACTATTTGTACATTGCAGGCTTTAAAAAAAGAGTGAGAAGAGACAGATGGCCCGAGTGGGTCACCCAAAGCTCAGGGTTTTTTTAGCCCTTGCCTCTGTAGCTAAAGTGTGGCTGGGCAGAGAGAAACTGTCAAAGACAACCCAGAAAAAAGATAGTTTGAGAGGAAGAATTTGCAGGGAGACTCTTAGGTCAAAGATGGAGGCACACAGACTTCAGGTCCTTGCCCTAAGGAGCTTCCACTGCAGAGGTGGAATTGTGCAGGCAGATTTCAGGGTTGAAATTGCTCTTGTTCTGTGAGAGGGGTGAAAGCTTGTCTTCCAAGTATCTATATGATAGTCAACAAGTTCATCCTGTGCCAGTGTAGGAAATGAGAGGTTAGTGTAAGATAAATAAAATACAAAACATTGATTTGAAATCAGCAACAAAATTATTTTGTGGCTTGATCTTAGTTTCAGACCTGGAGAGATTTAAGAGAGCTTTTTGAAATTTGTTCCATTTACATCGAAATGGATTGCAGTTTCATTGCGCAATAAGTTTATTTTATAAATACTATTGTTTCATTGTTGAGAAGCAGGAGAGGGAAGGAAATAAGCATTTACATTTTGTTAGCAAGGTGAGTGGGTTGATGCAGATCTAGGAAGCTGTTCTGAAGAGAAAAGAAATGCCAAGAAATTATCTACAGAACTCAGATTTCACATGAAATTCCCCTAACTACTGAATTGAACTGTCTCTAGGTCATGGCCCATGAGCTGTTCTCCAGCTTTAGTCTCAGATTCGTTGGATAATAAATGGTGACCAAACACCAGGGAGAAGCTGTCTCCTGTTCTGTTGTGGAAGATACTGGCATGGAAGGACAAAGTGCTATGAGCAAATGATATCCCAGTTACAGAAGATACTTCGTATTGCACAAGTGGGGAATAAAGAAAAGTTTTTCCACCAAAGACTTGACCATCTGAAAACATCTGTATCAAGATACTCCAACTCCAGATATATAACAAAATTTCCCTGTTTTAATATGGAAGGACCATTTCAAGGTCACATATAAGAAGCCATACAGAAGCACAGAGGATGAGAAGATGGAATCACCACCAGCAGAGAGATGCCAAATTTTTATTAACCAGAATCTGCATTGTAGAGTATCTACCATAAAAACAAAACACCAACAAAAACACAAACAAGAAATGTAGAAAGAGAAACCTACCTTGGGAGCTTGGAGGAAGAAGATAAAGGACAGAGCATAATTAACTTGCCCACCCCCTCCTCAGTTTAAGTGTTTGGCATTCCTCAGCAGTAGCAATTGAGCAAGCAGTACCTTGCTTATCTGTTGGCAGAAGTAGAATCACTGCTGGTGTTTGGTGAGAGTGCTTACATGTTTAGCATCAGCCCTTTCAGCTGGGAATTCCTGGCCAAGTCATTAATTAGAAAACTTGCCCAATACTAAGGTAGCTCTTAAGGAAGTGGGTTGAACTGCAGACAGTGAGCCAATGTCTGTAACTCACCGGGACATCTCGGCCCCATGGGCCTGCTTTAGCAATCCATGTGCATCAACGACTGACCTACTGTGTTCATACAGCTCATTGGTTTAGGAAGGGCTCTGAGTTGGTGCATTAACTAAATCAATCAGTTGTTACTTTTTCATTAAATACAATGTCAGTTTTAAAATACAAAAGGTATTGATGGGTTACGCAAGTGATTTAGGGAGGATTAAAATGCAAAGGTGCTTATTCCTATTAACTGTATTATGTTTCCTGAAAAAAATTTCAGCACTGTTGTCTAGCCTCTGATAAATATCATTTAAGGCCCAGTGAAATATTGGACTGAGGAAAATCCTGTTCTACTTGTACAGCAGTTACCTCTTAGACTTCAGGCTGATATTGCAATGACTTGTCTGTCTTGTTTAGTGCTTGCTGTGTAGCATATGTTTGTCCTTTTAGTCATATTTGAGACCAGTTTCTTCATGTATCTGTGTCAGTGTTACAGATCCCCAATGCATTAATGGTACACAAATAAGGAATATACAGTATACTTGAATAATATATGATACTTTAATATATTAAAACCATCATGTTCTGATAAATATTTCAAACTAGTGGATGGTAATATCAAGTGATAAATGTTGACTGAGTTTACCTAGTAGCTGTATCTGTTCCAATCCAACAGATCAGTGTATATTTTAAGTCTCCAGATGTGTGTCTGGATACATGGAATAAAATAAAGTTTGCTATTTCAAATTCTCTTTTTAAAGGCTCTGCAATTGAACACAATATTAGTGTTTCTTTTAAGGTGCTTTTTCCTTCTGCTTTGTAATTCTGTTGACTTTCCCTTCTAATACCACTCCTCACAACTGCAGCATTTCTTTAGAGACTCTTTCTTTTAGGTCTTGCAATTCTTCTGACTGTTCTTCTTAGGCATTCTACCCATGAGATCAGTTTGAGGCTGTTGACTCTTACATCTCACTTGCCATCTTAGCGAAGCAAAGTTTAGTTGCTTGGTGGTGCAAGAGAAAGTCAGAAGTGCAGCTCTTCCTAGAAAGCATTTACACAGCCCATTCAAGTACCATGACAATTGTTTGGTATTTGGAGATTCTATCAAGTGCATTAGTGAGAAAGAAACAGATCTTCATTGATGGGATGGACAAGAATTGAGTTTTCTAGGAGTTGCTGCAAGATAAGGTGACAGTCTGGAGATGGAAGGAGTTTAAAAGAAATGACCTCAAGGTTTCAGAAGGAGACAAAAGCATAGAGGTGGTAACAGCAATAGGATGGAAAAGAGAAGGGAGCTTGAAAAGAAGTGCAAGGCATATTAATCCTGAGTCAATGGCCAAGTTCAGGATGATTCACACTGTGCGTGGGGCCTTCTGTGCTGATTCAGGTCATTAGAAATTGCAGTGGGTATGTGAAATGCAAGCTGCACACCCAGCACAATCTGCAGGGACCTTCATGGATCGTGCCAGGATGGGGAGAGATCAGGTGCCCTTCCTGTGCCCGACAGCAAAATGCTGGGGATGGAGATGGGGTGGCCAAAGGCTGAGCTCACCCTGTGCAGAGCTCCTGAGCAGCCTGTGACAGCCTGACCCAGTGGGTTCATCTCTCCAACTGTTCTGGCACTGTGGGGAAGGCTCCCCAGCCCCTGGGGATGGCCTAAGAGCATGTGGTGCCCCTCAGTTGCTCACAGACCTTACAAACTGTAACTTGAGCCTTGTAGCTTTTCCCTTTCAGGTTTTGGAATAGTCAGACGTCTCCCAACAAAAAAAGGGAAAGCTGGAACAATGAATACAATGGAGTGGGAGAATGAAGTGGTAGGAAAGTGTGACTGTGTGACCCAGGGTTGCTAAAGTCACTTTTTTACTGTTAGCAGAACTGTTTTGAAAGGAGTGAGACGGTCATCGATGTAAGTGGTATTTCAAAATAGGTTGCCAGTTTTGTTTGACTGCTTAATGTGGACATGAAAGTTACAGAAATACTGGTGGAAACATGCAGTCTAATAATGCAGGTTAGGTTAAGAGTTAAATGCTAGGGAAAGTCTATCTGGGAATTTCTAGAGAAGGTGGGGAGAGAGAGGCTAAAGGATGTACCTGAACAGTACTTGTCGAAAATCCTGAAGAAATCTGAGAGGGTAGTTGTGCAAAAGCCAGGTTTGGGAGCAAGTTGCTGAATTGGCAACGAGCTGAAATGCTAAAGTCTGCAGACACAGCAAAGATGAGGTGGATTATAGACCTTGGGTATTGACCAAAGAAAACATAGGAACATCTTGGTGATAATTTTGTCCTGGAATCAGTCCAGAAAGGACTCAGATACATGAGTCAGTCCATGTAGTTTGAGAGTCTTTGGCTTGCACTGTTTTATTTCTGACTATTCTGTCAAAACTATTCTGGCCACCAATTGAGTCTGGAGTTCAGTATTATGTCTGACCTATCTTGCTTCTCTTCTCCTCCCCCCTACCTTATATTCAACCTAAAGTTAAAATCTGCCGCTCTGTCACCTGCTGTCAACTCTGTTCCCTTGCTTTATGCAACTCCTTGAAACACAGATACTTGGATTTTTGGGCTTTGGGTTTTTTAAAATGTATTATACTAATAAATATATTAATATAATCCCTTAAAGTTATTCCTGTTTTTTCCTGGTTTTCTGTGACATGCCCTCAAGGGTTAGTCAATTCAGGTTTGTTCACTCCTGGTGCTAATGTCATAAGATGATGTGTACTCAAGTCCTTTTTCAGTAAATAAACTTTTTTTGTATAGTAACTTATTCTGCTGGGATGTGTCATCTGTGTCAGGTCACTTGTTTGAGCCCCTGGACTGCAGTAGCTGCTGAAGCCACTGTTTGTCCTTGTGTCTGGGGGTGCAGCATTCCTGCTCCATTCTGGCCCTGCTTTCCTTCAGCAGTGGCCTCACAGGATGCTCAGTCCTGCATCTGGGGAGCAGGACTGCAGGTCTTCTTCCTGGTCCCTCTCATTTTAGCCACTGCTGAATTTATTTCTCCTGGAATCTATTTGGTCTGTGTGGCTGAGTCTTTTGAGTTTACAATGTTCCAAAGATCCACAAAAAAGGTTAAGTTACACAATTCACAGCCTGATCAGTGTGTAATCTGCATGGTCTAACCATACCATACCAGTTTATTTCACATCTTAGAACCTTTGTATCATAGAGTAAATATAACTTAAGGTAAATGGCTATGAAACACAAGAGTTTGGTCTTGCTTTTGGATGATGGATAATTTGATCACTTCTTTGGAAACAGAAATATTTAGTGTTTGATGTAAAAACCAGACCAGGCAGCTGATGGGGTTGATTACTTCTAATAACAAGAATTACTATGTGTCAGAGCAAACCCCTCCCCTGATCACACAGCTGTGCTTGGCTTTGGGTTTCTTTGTGTTGCACTGATTATTGGTTTTAATATTACTTCCTTGTATGCAGAGTAGGAGAACAGAATATTAATAGAGAAGATCCACTTGAAAAAACAATTTATCTTTTCTGAAGTGGAATTTATTGGCAGGACTGAAGTTATTGAATCAGTGAAGACATAGCTGACTTAATTTAGACATACTATTAAAAAAGTTGTGATTAAATACGAAGATCAAGACATGTTCTAAGATTTTCTGAAAATGCTACAAACTTTGGTTTCTGTGATTTGAAAACTGAAATGATAATAGCTTTAGATGACATGGATAGTTTTTGCATGCACTTTAAACTAATAGAGAAAAAAAGGAAATACCTGATTTTGAGAAAGATGGATGATGACAGTACTCCTGTGTTCTGTAACTGTTCAGCTGCAAACACTGTATGGCATTTACATTTTAGCCTTTCCAAGTAACATCTGATCATTGTGTCAGTGAGATGTGATAACTCAAGGTTGTGGAGACTAAATTAAAGTGTAGTTGGGGTTACAACTTTTCATTCTCTGGTTTAATTTATGCATTTGTTTTGCTTCATTTTTTTCATAGTTCTGTGTGTTTTATTTAAATATTTTATAGTATCTAGTAATTTTTTTGGGAGGGTGATAGTACTGCTGTTGTTTTCATTATTGTACCTTGAGTATTTAATCTTTCTTTTTTACCATCCCCATCAGACTAAATGTCTTTGTTTTATTTTTCTTCATAGATTGAAATGCTAAGAAAGAAAGTAAAAGAAAAGGAATTATTTATAATACAGCTTTTAGAAAAAATCTCATTCTTAGAATGTGAGGTAAGGCATTAACTTTTAAGTTTACATCATTGTGATTATTTTATGAAACCAAATAAAATTTGAAGCAGTGTCATCCAGTGTTATCTGCATGCATATTTACTATGTATTTGCTGTTCTTCAAATGAAAATTAAACTCATGACACAGCCACATAAGGAATGTATGTAATAAAGTCTCAATATTCATGCTAAGTTTCTTAATGTGCAATTTTATAATGGTATTTTAATTACTTAAACCAGAAGATTATGAGTAAAACTATTGATTTAATTTATATTTTTTCCCAACATTAAGGATCCCTTTATTTTCTCACTACATACTTTTACATTATTTCTTATGGGGCAATAAACAATTTTATTTCCTTGTTTAATGAATATAATTTAAATAAAATAAACTTTTGATGAAAATTACTGTTTTCCAGAATAAAGAATTACAAGATAAACTGGACTACTTAATGGAAAACCAACCAAAGACCAATATAGAAACCAGAGATGCTGGTGTAGAATGTGATCTTCCATACAGGTATTTGCTTTTCTGGCTTGTTCACAGGAAAATTCCTCATAATGTCTCTTATTGGTGCTGTATTAATGAACCATTTTGCTAATAAACTGCTGGGAGTAGATTGTGGAGCTTAAAAGAGCACTTCACTCCTCAGTGTAGTGTACTTCAGTGACTTATGGTTTAGGATTTATTTCTTTTTAAAGATGCAAACATATTGCAAACCCTTGGGGAGTGTTTATTTACAGCAATGTGATTTAAGCAGCGAGTAAAGCTGGAAGTCAGAGATCTGACTGTGTGAGATATGGAAATACTGAGGCAGCAGAAGGCACTGACAGCTCTGCCTGAGGCTGGTTGGTGCTGGCTTCGTGCACATCTTACTCCGTGTGTGCCCAGAGATGTGACCAGGGAACATCAACAGTAACAGTGTAGGGCTGCAGCAGTTCCTGGAGATCTCCTGAGCTGGGGTGGATGATTGCCAGCTGAGCTGTGCACTAACATAACCACTTCTCCACCAGAATGTTGTCTCTGGTGTTGTCAGTGGCTCTGCAGCCTGGCTTTGTAAAGATCAGGAATTGTGCCTCCCCTTCTCCTCTTTCTCTGCCCTGAGTACTGCTCAGGATTGCACTGAGCCCTGGGAACACAGCTGTGGACTTGTGCTTGAATCTTCCCCCCCAAGTCACCAGAGGGGAAGGCAAAAGAGAAAACAGAAGAGTAAAATGAGGAGCACTGCACATTAATTTTACCACCACCAAGTAAACTTGTTCATCTTAACTGCCCTTAAAATTGAATCATGTGTAAATTAGCATATGAAATCAGCAAGCAAACTAAAGTTTCATTCATAATTTAAAAATACACTCATTTCAGAGTTGAACTCTATGCCTAGAGCATATTTTAATGGCATGTGTTTTGAAATCTTAAAACACTGTTTTTCACTCAGTGTGTCAACAGAAATCTGTCTTTGTTGTCCTCTCTGGAGCCCCTCTGAATGTAAGCTTATCTGACATGTTTCCTATTTTTGATATTTATCTCTATGTGAAAATTTATCTCTATGTGGAAATGTACCTGTGTACAATTTAGATCATGGAATTACTGTTCACAATTAATTCCTAAATGTATTCTTAAATGTGTTCTTAAATGTAACATTGCTGTCTTTTTTAGTTGCAGGGTCCTTAGTCCTAATAACTTTATTGCTGGACATTCCACTATGAGCTCCAGCAAGTGCCTGTATTTAAACACACCAGTGTCTGCCACGGTTTTTATTAAATATTCTTTGTGGCATTAGAGAAAAGAAATATGCACTATATCAAATACATTGATTAGTTAAGTTTTAGCCTGTGAATATCAAAAGAGGACACAAGTTCATTGTTGTGGCATTTCAAGCCCCGCTGTCTGATACTCTGATAAGTCTGTAAGATTTTTTTGTCTCCTTAACAGTGCAAGTACTGAGAACAGCTCTTCTCAGAGTCCAAGGCCAGTGAGGACGTACACCCCGTTCAAGAGAGTGTTGGAATTCAGCACAAAGAACAGCACATCTTGAGCAGTCATCGTTCTTTCCAAATACGAGCAGATATCTTACGCCTTTGCAGCTTGATTAGATAAAGTTTTATCAATTCATAGAGAAGAACAGCAGCATGGAGTCTTGCTAAATTTATCCTGAAATCGACTTTTTAGTAACTTTGTATTTGAAGTTACCACTGACGTTGCCTGTGAGGGGAATGCAGGAGAAGCAGGATGGGTGAAGCAGCAAATGTTGCTTCTTCAGAAGGTGTCCAGTGCCATGTGTCATTTCAAATGCCTCTGAGGAAGGAGTTGTACAGCTGTACAGTTTTTTCTTCAATTGTATAGTACCTCTGTGTAATGAAGCTCTAATATATGCTATTGTCAGTACTACCTGAAGCTGTGCTGGCACAGGGCATTAGTGTGGGGGCTCCCCATGTGTCTGTGTAAAAACTGAGGGTGGGTCACACCTGTTGCTGTAGCCAAGGGCTCCCTTCAGCTGGGAGCAGCTGCTTTGTACCCAAAAGGGAGAGGTACAATTGGGCTGTTCCAAACAATTCCCTCAACATGTGCAGATGAATGTTGTGTTTGTTGCTTGAAATAGTAACAGGTAGAGCAGATTATAATGGAATTTGCTTTGTTGGACTGAGGCACTAGTTTGCACGTCCTCAGTCATGGAACAGAGTGGCCATTGGTGATACATTCAATAGTAATTTTGTAGGAAAATCCCTGACACTTTATTTATTTACTTTTCCCTTAGAGGAAGGAGTTTTTATGAAACAGAATCTTGCTTACTGCAACCTGCTGCAGTCCCTGCAATTCCTACAGCAATAGCAATCCTGAATCAGGATTTTGGTTTTTGAGTAGTTTTTTTTACCAAAGCACTTAAAATCTTATCCTTGGCTTCAAAGTAGCAGCAGGAATGACTGCATCTAGTACTGAACTCATTAAAATATATATAGGGGAGCTTTTTCTTACATCTTGTTTTGATCTCCCAGTCTTAGTGGACTTAAAATGAATTATGAATATTTTATTGTAGTTCTGTTAACATGAAGGACTTCTTTATTTAAATTACAGTAATTGCTAAAGAGAACAACTAATTTATGCTTTGTATGATTAATATTGTTACTGCATTCAGTGTCAATCCCAGGAGGTACTCACTTTGCCACAGGGCTTCCCAAAGGGAGTGCTTTTATCTCTAGTCTAATGCAAGGTCTCTAAATCCAGTTCTGTCTATTCAAATCAAGTACACTTACTAAAGTTGTATTTCAAATAATAATATTGAGCTCATATTGAACCCCAAAGGTGATGAGTAATGACTCAACTCTGATTTCAGGGATAAGCTTTGTGCCTGTGGAATGGTATCTCCATCTAGTGGTTGATAACAGCAAATATTTGGACAGCACCTGGTTTTGAAGAGAAAGACACTACAAACTAATCCCTACTGGTATATTAATGTTCATTAGGGATGAAGATTTAGGTTGTTACATAATGTCTTTTAGCATTTTTGTGCTCAAATAGTCCATCTGTATTTCAGGAATTTAATTCTGAACCAGGTGTTGTAGAAGTTACCGTCAAACTTAAGGTGAATGGATGAAGGTGGTGTTTTTAGATAAAAAGAAATGCATGTTGTTGTAAAAGACAATAACTTAACAAGTTTAAATAAGTGAACATTCTTTATCCCTCTGGTTTTGGTCAGAATTCAGAAAACAGAACCTGATGACTGTGAGGTGCTCAGTGAATGGTAGGAGAGGGCAGGATATGTATCAAAATGCTGTTTTGGCACAGACTTCAAAAGGAAGTTAATGCTATTTTAATAGAGACTCTCCTCTGAAATTACTGCAAGCTGTTTTACTTTGAGACTTGCAAAATTATGAAAATCTGCTCAAGACTTTACCAAGACTGCAGCAAGGCCTTAAGTTTTTACTGTAAAAGTTTTCTGTGTAAATTCTGTCTTGACTGTTTGATGAGAGATGGTATTTTTTTCTAAACCAAAAAGGACTGAAGTCTATGCTGAATTTAAAGAGCAGTGAGCTGGATGATCATCATTTGATTGGATTACTGGTCTAAATTTGGTAACTGTGAAGAACAGGAGAGGAACCATATTTAGATGATTGTGGTACATGAGCAGCAGCAATGTAAATAGCATAGACAATGACAAATCTGACTGAAAAGACTGTAACACTACTGTATAAATTTTGTCAATTTGAGATTGGGTTAATTTGTAGAATAACTTTAGAAACTAGTATAATTTCTGTAAGCAGCAATAAAAGCCATATAGAAAGGTTCCAGAAAGTGCATTAAATGTAAGTCAATTGTATGACTACATTTGTACCATGATAAGTATTCTTTTGTGATTTATTCCAGATACTCTGGAAAGTATTTTGGGATACAGTTTTCATATATGCTGTATAAATAATGCATTATGTTCTAGGCTTTTAATACTTCCTGTATGTAGAACATGAAATTGCAATAAATACTGTATTTAAACTTGCCATTCTGTTGTGTCAACAGTCATTTACAAATAAACCTGCCTTAAAACGTTGCAAACTACAACTCTACACAACCTTCTTTGTTCGAAATGTGTGGATGCAAAGCGACTCCTCAGGAGCCTCGATGTTCCTGTTGATGTTTCCTTTGGCAGATGGGCTCTTGAGAACAGGAAGGCACTCCCTTGCTAAAAACTCTTTCTCAAAGCCAAGTAACAAAAGTAGATGAACTCTTTCATGAAATAAAGAAATATTGACTTGCACAGGATAAACAAGAACTGGGCAGCACAGCTCTTGCAAAAAAAACCCCAGCAGCTTCAGATCCCACAGATAACATCTGAATACATCTGGATGATGCTCTCCAGGCTTCAGCAGGATGAGGTTGGGATGGCTGCGGCTGATCTTTATTTACAGTTTATATCCACTCACTGTTAATAGAGATTTTTTTAAAGACTGTCATAATCAAACAATCAACATGTCAACTAATTAAGAAAAGAATCACAATGTTATGGGTCTGCAATGCTCAGATAAAGTTTTTTGCTCAAATAATGCTTCCCTATGCATGTGCACTCAGTGCAGATTGCCAATAGGACCTCATAAAATCTTGTGCAGATTAGCAGTGCTTGTGCAGAACATACAACATGGGATTGTAGGAGTTGGATACTTTTCAGAGAGCTTTAAATAGTTGTTTTGGCATCTGAAGACTTTTAAACATGGACAGATGAGAAGTTCTCTCTGCATTAAGTCTGTGATTCCCTATAGGAAATTCCTGCTCTGCAGAATGGAGATGTACATGCTGAGAATTTTATTCCGCTTGATTTTATTTCATTCCCATTCTACACCTGGGGCTATTTGCCTGTGTAAAACAAGAAATGTGCTTAAGAGACCTGAATTAAGGCCCTTCCAGCCCTACCTCAAGCACTACAACATGGAACATAAGAACCCACTGTAAATACCAGCATTACTTTTCTGTACATGTCAGAAAGCAGCTGAACATCTTGTACAGAGCAGTGGTCTAATGAGATTGTTCCTTCTACCATCTCACTTCCCTGTGGGCAAAAGCAGCTTCCATGTCCAGCGTTCCCACTTCCTCCTCTCTGCAGAGGAAAAAGGCTAAAAAGCAGGATCAAGTGCTCCTTCTTGCAAGATGCAAAATTGCTACATGGATGGCATAACTTAGGCCTGTATTATAGAGGCAGCAATTAAAAGAACTTGTGCCCTTTAACAGCAGGGGATCTTCTGGTGAGAAAAACTCAGTGACTTCCTCTTCCCTGAACTTCTAGCCAAAACTCCTTGAGGGATTTTCCACAGATGATCCAGGTTGTGCGTAACAGACAGTGAAAGTGTCTCTTCAAGCAGTCACTGAAGAGCTTTTCTCACCCTGACCGTGGTATTTTTTCCATGGGTAGCTGCCTACTTGATTAATCTCATTTCCCCCTCAGCCAGAAAGGCCCTCAGCCTTTCCCTTGACAGTCCAGCTGCACAAACAAAGGGCAGGCAGACATTTCCACGTGCTTCCTCCTGCGGTCCCTCCGGGCTGGCCCTGCCTTCGTCCTGCCCATGAAACAACCCCTCCAACAGTCTCTGAGGAATGACGCTCTTCTCTATTGCTCACATCAAGAAACCTCCACTGGGATCAGCTTAAAAGAGCTGCCAGCTGCCACCTGGGAGCCACCATTCCCTGATACCTCAGTGCTGTGGATGGAGTGGCTTCCCAAGGGCTTGTGCCAGTTCCAGAGCTCTGGGATCAGTGTGGTACCACAGTCGGAACTCCTGTGTTCGCTCTCTGTATCATGCATAAACAGGTTAAATAATAAATGCCATGTGCAAGGCTTTAACAGACCCCTGAAAAGTAAACCTTGAGTCCTGAACACGAATTGTCTCTCTGCTAAAGGCTGCTCAGACGGATGGAAACAGCTCAGCTCCTGTCCATGGAAACGACAGGCCATTAACGGGAGACATTTCAGCTTTTGATATCGCTAAGAGCCCAGGAGCACAACCCGCCTGTGCCCTGCCCAGCCTGTCACAGCCGGGCGAGCCTGGAATTGTCCCAGGGATGCTGCGTTTCTGCAGGAAAGGCTCCACAGCTCCGAGATGAGCTGAGCAGCTGAACCCGGCACAGAACCAGCACCGCGGTGTCACACGGGCACGTGTGACCCTTCAAATTCTGCAGTGAAACTTTGCTCATTATCCACTTACAAACGTGTGTGGCACATATCCATTCTAAGATTCGTATTTCCAAAGAAAAAGTAAATTTAAAAATAAGGAATAATAAATGTTGTATAACGAAAACACTGGGTTTTAAAGTCGTGCAGTGGCCAAAGATGACACCAAAAATTTACATAATAGTTAATTTCCGCAGAAAAAAACCCACAAAATTTCAGGCTTTATTGATTTCCAGAGACGAAAGGTAGGTAGGTATGTAGACAGATGATTGATAGATTGATTGATAGATTGACAGATAGATAGATATAGACTAGATAGCTCAAAAAAACTGCTAAAAGCTGCCAGGTCGGTGCCAGAGCCCCCCAGCCCCTCCCCGTGGGTGTCACACGTGCGGGGAATGAGGGCGGTGTCGGCCTTCGCCTTCCGAGCAATTCTGGTCCTGCCGCCGTGCCGTCACTTCCGGCAAGATGGCGGCGCCCGTGTGTGTCGGGGCGGGCGGGCGGCCATGGCGGGCCCGGGGCTGCGCGGGCGGGCGCTGCCCGAGCTGCGGGACATGCTGCGGCGGCAGGAGCGCCTGCTGGCCGACCGGTGAGGGCAGCGGGCAGCACAGCGCCCGGCGGGGCCCCGCGGGTTGTGCGTGTCCGTGTCCGTGCGGCGCCGCGGGCAGAGCGATGGAGCTCCGCTGATGTGAGGCAGGGCTGAGAGCATCGGGAGTGCTCAGCTGGAAAAGAGAAGGGTTCGGGTGACAGAGTGGGAGCTCCCCAGGGCCTGGAGGGAACTTAGAGGAGCGATGGGGAAAGATTGTTTACAAGAGCACGGAGACACAGGACAAGGGGGATGGGCTGAGATGGAAAGAGTGGGTCTGGGTTGGGTTTAGGGGGAAATTCTTCCCTGTGAGGGTGTTGGGGCACTGGCACAGGTTGCCCAGGGAAGCTGTGGGTGCCCCATCCCTGGGGGTGTCCAAGGCCAGGCTGGAGCAACTCGGGATGGTGGGAGGTGTCCCTGCCCATGGCAGGGGTTGAACCAGATGATCTTTAAAGTCCCAACCCAAACCATCCCGTGATTCACTCAGTGACTGCACGTGGTTACTGCCGAGCTGCAGGAGCTGATGTTGGAATGTAAAACCTGTCCCACTGGCTGTTCTAATAAAATACTTTTGTGGCTCCGACTGAAATAGGACGCCATTAATACACCATTCAATATTTTTTTTTTGTCTTAGGAAGTTCATTGCTAAGCTTCCAGATAAGGGTAAGAAGATCTCTGATTTTGCTGAAAAGCTGAAGTTTGCCATTTCACAAGAGGAAGAACTGGCCAGGACAGCTGAGCTGCTCTCTGCTGTCAGGTTGGAGTTTCAGGCAAAACAGGAGGAGGTCAGTACAAGCAAACAGGAAAACCAGGACACGTGGAACTGTGAAGATTCCTCAGCATTTAATGAAAACTCGGATATTAAAGACACTCCTGAGATTTCTCCCAAAAGGCAGGAGGCAGAAGGAATTGAAGAAAATGCCACAAGCACAGCTTTGGAAAATCAGAGGACTCAGAGGACAAACAATAAAGTAAAGACTGATACAAAAGATCAGAACCACTGTAGTGAAGTTGTCTCCAAGTCAGGCACGAGCAGTCCTCTCAGAAATGATCAGCAGGTCTCTCAGAGCAGTACTGAGGATGGTACAGAAAGTTCAGCTGCTTTGGACAACAGCAAAGCCTCACTGATTGATGCCTTTCAAAAAATCACAATTGTAGATGAGGATAATAGTGAAAAAATACTGGAAAAAGAGCAGAACGTGGCAAAACATACAGGCAATGTATTTGGGAGGCTGCATCCCAGGACACCACATTACATTGAAGTTCTGGAGGCCAGAGCCAGGAACCCAGTCATGAAAAAAAGCAAATTTAAAACCAATGCGTGAGTATTATGGAAGAGAAAAGTCTTCTGTGAGATACTTGATGTGTATAAACTTGGAAGTGGTGCAGGATAAGCAGGATGGCTTTATTTTCTAGTGATGTCTAAAGAGGTTTGAAGTCTCATGACACACCAGGTTAATATGTTGGCTCTTTAGCCACAGAAACTCAGTATTGAGCAGTGGTCTCATTCTTCCCCTTTGAAACAACTGTCATGAATCTTCATAGAATTTCATGGCTTAGGCTGCAAAACTGTTAAACAATTGGCAAAACTGTTGTGGATCAATTTTAGAACATGTAGAACTTTAATAGCAGGAAGCCTTTTGCTTTTTCTGCACTTCTAGGGAAATTACAATTCACATTGTCTGTTCTGATAGCAGTTTGTACTTCATGTGACTCCCAAAGCATTGCTACTTCAGCTTGCTCATAAGTCAGCACTCCTGGTTTGTTCACTGTCAGGAGTAACTTGTGGGATTGTCTCTCTGCAGAGAAATAACTTTGTTTTTTCTGGGTGCTGCTTATTTTTCATTTGTTGATGTTGATAAAACATCAGATTTATTTGCACCCCTAACATATTGCTAAAAGCACGTTTTGGACTGTTCAACTTTGTGCTGCAAATTTGGGTCACAGCTTGGGTGTTTTGTGCCTTCCAGGTTGTCAGGAGAGCAAAGTGGGTCATCTCATGGTTCCTCTGGGGGACTTGGCTCTCCAATTACTGCAGAAGAAAGACGCCTCAGAGATAAGAAACATCTGGATGATATCACAGCAGCTCGACTGCCACCCCTTCACCACTGCCCTGCCAAGCTCCTACCCATTGAGGAGTCCATAGCAATTCAGATACAGCAGAAAGCAGCTTTTGAGGTAGGAATTTACAGTTTGTCCTGAAAGGTAATTTCATCATCAGGATCACCCCTAAAAAAAAGAAAAGATAAAAGGGATCTTTTCATGATGATGAATTGGGATGAGCAGATTTTGAGGAAAGGCACTTTGTCTTGTATTTGATTCTTTTAATGATATAATTAAAGAATGTATTAATGCCTTCTGAAGCTTATTTCTATGTTAAACAAAATCTTCTTGTGTTGATATTGCACTTACTTCTCCTCTAACTAGAAATTTAAATAGATACCTTGCCTATCAGTCTTTAAAGACCTTTTGGCCCTTGCATAAATGAAGGCCCAGCAGTGTTTGCTATTCTTAAAATATATAAGCATCTAACTTGTGTCCTTTTTTTTCTTATCTAGGAAATGCAAGCCAAGCTTGCAGCACAGAAGCTTGCAGAGAGACTGAATATAAAAATGCTCAGGTTTGAACCAGAAGGGGAGGCCTCAATGCAGTACAGAGAAGTGAGAGATGAAGATTACTTTTCAGCAGAGGACTGAACTCAAGAAGGGATGTCTGAGGATGAGCCATGTAACTGATCTTTGTGCAGTACTTCTGAAACCCAAACCTAAATATTGAGAATGCTTGATCTTGTCAGTTTTTTCTTAAAATTTTGACATTATAGCTATGGGAAAGATTCAATGCAAACCTCATAAATATATGTGTCATGTATATTTATCAGTGTCACATATATCTCAGCGTTATTTGGGGACTGATTTTGAGCACTTGGGGCAGTTAATCCTTGTGGAATACCCTAGAACTTTGAGCTTTAGCAGAGTGAGTTCTCTAATACCCTTTTGCAGACTGTGATGGGTCACAGACCCTACAAAAGGGTTTCTTCTGTGCAGAAATGTAATTGCAAAGGGCACTGGCACACATGTCCATGAAGTGAGGTGCCTGTGAACTGCTCACATGTATGAAAGCTCTTGTGTTGTATAAATGTGAGATCCTTCTTTTACTTATTTAATACTATCTTACTTTTACCTTGTGGTGGAAATACATGCCCAGGCAGCTGCAATAAATCATGGTCCTTAGGCTGTAACTCACCTTCTTGTCACACAAGAACTTGTTTCTGTGCCTGCACCTTAAAATAACACTTTCTGCCCTTATGTTGTAAATAGGTAAGAATTTCAAGTTATTTTGTAACTCAAATTCTCTTTGGGCTTTAAGGGATTCTGCTGTTTTATCTTTGGTTATCAGGGAAAAGCACATCAAGAGATTGAGTTAATCTGAAGACTTCGATATTTTTATTAAAGATTTTGAAGCTTTTCCTTATTTTTGTACACTGCTTTCATACTTTGGAATACTATTTTTTCATAATGTAAATTAAGAGATCCACCCTCTGGTTTTATTGGAGAAAGTTTTCTGTGCATTTTTAAGTTTTAGCTGTTCTTTGGAGATAAGTACCAACCTTCCTTACAATAACATTTTCTGCATTTTAATACGGATTTTGAAAAATAAGGAACACACCTGAGAAGTATTTCACAATGATATTCTGCTGTTGACTAGGATATAACAAGCCTAGTTTGAGTTCAGTTCTAAACAACAAAACTCAGAAATACTCTGTATAGCCTGGCAGCACCTGTTTTCCAGGGTGTGCAGGGCTGTCCCTGGATGTGTTCATATTCCTGCAGGAAGCCAAGGGTGCTGCAGCTGCAAGTTCAGAAAGCTGCACTGTATTACCTAGAAATGGGAGAGGAAGATCTTTGCCACTTCTTGAGTGCATGCAGCACTTCATTAGCAGGCAGTAACTCTTCCAAATGCTGCACAAGCTCTCCCAGGCAGTCTCTGTGGCACAGTCTGAACACTGGCACTGCAGTTTGACAGGTGGAACTGCTGCTAAGCTCATATGTGGTATTTTTTGACAAGGTCATCCACTGCTTTTCCCTGTACCCTTTTCTTTCACAGCTTTGTTCTCATTATTCATTGGCTCCTCATCAGCTGCTCTTTTTTCTCATAAGACTTAAACTCCTGTCACTAAATGGAATTTATGCTCTCATCCCTGAACCACCTTTCATCTTTCATATGACATTTAACTCCTGCCCTGTTGTCCTGCATCCTGTCATTGCTATCTTACCTTTCTTTCTCCATCTCAATACCAGCTGTGCACCTGGACACCTCCTACATACCTCAGTCCCTTGAATATCCCAGAGAGACCTGAATGCCTTGGTGTTTTTGCTACAGTTGCCCTCTAACTAAGGCCTTCCTTTCTTATTTCCCATTTTGGTTTCAGATTCTGCAGGTGCTTGCCACTTTCCAGGCCTTCTGACTTTTCTACCATGTTTTCCTGTATTCCTGTACTCCTTAAAGACAAGCGGCCTCACAAGTGTATTGGCTTTCCCTTTGCTGTTACATGAAGCACAAGTTGCTGCTTCCAGCTGGTTGCATCTCTTTCTCCTTGTCAGGATCATTTGCCCTTCCCTGTACTGTGTTCTCACACCTTTCTGAAATGCTGCACGTTTTCTCCATGCTGGCTTTTCTGTGCTGAAGGAACTTGTTTTCTATAGTACTGGAATCTGAGCATAGGCTTCTGCTGACCATTACTTTCACGAAGACCGAGCTCTTTCCTTGTGGTTTCAACACTTACTTTTGCTCTCTAAATCCTGTAAAGCAGGGGCAGTTTTCCTTGTCTGTGTTATAATAACATTCACCTGTTGGGCCTTTGCCAAAGTGATCCCCGGAATGGGCAGACTTCACCTCTAGGGGTGGGCGTGTCTGAATCCCTGTGGTAGCAGGTGAAGTGCATTATGTATTTGTTAAACAATTAGGTGGTAACAGGTGAGGTGCATTATATATTTGTTAAACAATCAGCAGCTCCAGCACAGCGTTGGGGAGTTCTTGTGGAAGAAAGTGCTGTGTAAGTACAAAACCAAGCTTAAGATATGGATTTTGTTATTAAAAGTTTTGTATTACTGCAAAACTTGGGAGCTTTTCTGCGGGGTTGTTGGTTCTGAGCACAGATATGCACTTTGAATTAAGATTCTGTGAACAGTAAGAAAGCAGAGTCAAGTGTAAGTGGAGTCCCATATTAAGGAGGATGTGCAATCCAGAAGTTTGTAAAAGGTTAAAGAAAAGAGGATCATGGAAGCATAAAATGATATGCTTGATAATAGAAGGATGAGTCATGGAATGGTTTGCCATGCTGAAATAAGCTTCTGATGGACTATGGTATTGCTGTTGTGTATTTCATCGTTGTCCAGTTCAGAACATTTCAGAAGATACATTGGAGCCTTGTTCCCTGTTTTGAGAATGGACTGTTATATTGGAATGGGCAGTAAAAATAAAGAATTGATAATATGTTTTTGAAGTTCTCTGTGTGAATAATATTTTGTTTTGACCATGTAAAATTGAAAGTGGTACTCTTGTCCTTCATAAGGAAAACACTGGAGATGGAGTTAAGAAATAAATTGCTATATAGGGAAAGTAAATTTTTGGGAATGCAAATGGATGAGAAAAAACTCTATAGACCTAAAGCTAGCCAATAATTCCAGTCTGAGAGGTAGCACAGAGACAGAGCTTAAATGGTGTCCTGCAAGTCAGAGAGCTATAGCCTGTGACAGATATCTGAGCAGCAGCACCTGCAGTCCCTTGATTGTAATGTTGCTGGGAGCACCTGATTCCCAAACTGCTCAGGGGAAAAGCATTGTAACAGAGTTTCTGTTTCCAGCTGTAACATTTCCTGAGGGACAGAACATGTAATTGGTTTGCCAGCTGTGGTGATAACGTGATCTAGAGGATTTAGCCACCTAAACATTCATCCTAAGTGTTTGGGAAATAACATTGAAAGAAGAAAGACCCGAAAAGTCCTGTACTAGTTTTTGGGAGTAACTAAGTTTGTAGGAGTAACTAAGGGTAGAAAAGATAAGTTTTTCCTGGTTTTTAGAGTTCTGTTAGAGGCTTCATGTCTCATGGCTTGTGGACTATGTCTGAGTAGTTTTTCCAAAAAAGTCAGTGACAGTAATCTGCCAGTTCCTGTGTGGAGGTAATAGGGCCTGCAGATTGAGAGTTTGGAAACCACGGCTCTGTGTTGTGGAATTTTGGAACCTGCCACAGGGACACAGTAACAGGAGTCAGGGAAAAGAATGTCCAGATACTACAGACCGATGAATCAAAACTTGTGTGTGAAGCCATGGGAAAAGCTGGTTGTGCTCCATGAGCTCCCAGGTAGTACTTTAGGGGTTTCTATGTGGAACTTAAAGACAATTCCTATATCCCAGACACACCACCAGCTGGCAGCCTTTAGCAGCCTCGTGGAGGAGGTGGGACCTGAGCAGCCTGACCTGTAGGTGTGGGTCTGACTGCCTGGTTGCTTTTTGCAGCTCCATTGCAGAGCCAATTCCTTGGATCCAGAAGGCCGACTGTAATCTCAGTCATGTACCATGCTGGGTTTGCCAGTGAAAATGACTTGTAGTGGGACGCAGTTCAGAACATTCTGGGCACAGTTTGAGTGGGGTCTGTCTCATCATCTCAGCAAGTTAGTGCCTGCAAGGAGTGTACTTGGGCAGGGGTAGTTGCAACTGGCCTTTCATAGCAAATGAATGGCATGAAGGGGACAAGAAATGGGAGTCCTGTGTTCAACGTAGCTGTACCTTACCCTGTGGATTCTGCTGTAAGAAAAGGTGGCTTTTCTCAACTTTGTCAGCCTTGATTTTTTTCCAGAGCAGTATAAGAAGGAAGCATAATTTCTCTGAAATATTTTAGGAGGAAGACTTTTTCTTTTCAGGGAGTAGGTCTTGCATGGTGTGGCCATGCTCCAGGGAGGTGCTAAATGACTTGTATTTTCCCTTAGTTTGTTGTTCATGTTTTGTTGCAAGTCCACTACTTTTAGGGTGGTATGTGTGGAAATCACCACTGAGATTTTCTGGTTTCCTAATGTTTGGTTTTAGGTTGTGAACTCCCACATTCTGGGAGGGAAAGGGAAGTAAAAAAGGCAGCTGTGTGAAAACTTCACTTATTTTGTTGTGGTATTTTTATTTCTTCAGTCAGCAAACCATTGTGTTTTATTCTCCTATTCTGCAGTGCTGTGTCACTGTTGCCACTGTGACTGCTGCCCAAACGTTTTACGATCACATTGACTTTCCATGGGATATGGATGCTTAACTCCATTTGACTCCTTTGTAAACACTTACTGTAATTATTATTATGTATGCAAAGCTTTAGAGGCATTTAGTAATCTCTTGCTTAAAGCAACTGTTTTGATCATTTGGTTATTAAGATTTTATTAAATTGGTCCTTGATTTGGTGAAGCATGAAAGCTTCACTCTAGTACTGAACTGAAGTCAAAGCTTGATTCCTTTAGGAATACTTATGTGCAAGTGCTCTGTTGAACTGGGATATTGGCTCTGTGTTTTGTTTAATCTCTGTGTGCAAGGGAATTTGTGAATAAAGAGTTGTGAACCAGTTACTGGATGTGAGGAGACACAAATGAGCATGGTGAAATGTGTGTGGGAAGCAAATTGATTTTCAGCTTGCTGGAATCATTGAACCAAGCAATTCACTTCTAATCACCCAAATATGAGTGAATGTGTCCTGCAGCAGTAAGTATAAGAGAGATTTCTTTATGGGAAAATTTGTAAGAATTTGTACTGATACCCTCATTCTTTCAGGTTTGGTATTGGGGACCATAATTGTGTCATGCATGAATTGGCAGATCTCCACTGAAGTCATGAGGGATATAAGTGGAGCCATAATGCTTAATGAACATATTCATATTTCCTCCCTCTCTCCACACAGCTGGTATTAATGTACTTGCTTATTAGATCAAGACAGTGATATAATGTGGCAAGTAGTTGCAGTCCAAGGTTTGCTGAGTCTCTGAAGCTGAGCACTAGATGGGAGATATTCTTTGTACACTTGCGAATACAAATTTCAGTTGGTGCTGCAGTGGGCACAAATACTATGACACAACCTGTGATTCTGTGAGAAACCACAGGATTTTGTGCCACGCACAGAGAATCACGACTGCAATGGCACTATTTGTAGAAGATCTTGGTGAGGGAGAATGACTTTCAGCAAGGCTGAATTTTCAACTATTAGAGTTTTGTCTGGTAGACAGATACACCTTCCTAACTGACAGTGTAGGGAGAGTAAATTACATTGTCCATGGGATTTACATTTCCAAGTCATTTAGGCAGTTTTCCATTGAAGTTACAAGGTGTCCATCTCTTACTGATCAATGAGAACTAAAATGCCTCACCAAGGAAGGAACCTGGTGTTAATACCTGGGTACTAACATGGAAACATGAAATGGCATTGATGCTACTTTCTCCAGCCATGTTATAGCTCTACTTGAACTTCTATTGAATTATCATTGATTTTCTTCTGTTTTCTTGCAAATCTTTAAAAATTAATCTTCCAGAATTTGCCTACAACCAAATGAACCACCTGATTTTGGGTAACAGATAATATAGATATATATAAATGAGCTGTGTTATCTAGCTATTTGCATTTGAATCTCTGAAATCTTCGGAGATTCTGTGATAAGCTCCTTCTGTTTAAGTCACTGTAATGAGTGGTCTGTGTTGTCTCCTGGTTACTATAAAGTCTTGATGTAATTCTGGTTTCCAGAGTTACAGAGCCATCAATTCCGTTTGTAATTATGTGTGAAATTACTTTGTCATTGGCTTTCACCTGGCTTTTTCCTTATGGGGGAAAAAAACCCAAGCCACACAGATTCATGAAATCTTCATTATATGTAATGATATTTTCTTTACTCTCCCAAGTTATTTCATATTGGTTAGAAGTTCTTACTCCCTGGTTTCTCATGTATTTCTCTGAACTGCTTTAAGTTGGCATTGTACTGATTATAGTACTGCTTAAATGATAGCTGATGATAAATATTATCCTTGCACAGACATTGGGCATCATCATGTGTCATGTCTGCAGACCAGTTTTTTTGCCTGCACAGCAGATTTTTGTGGCTGTAAGCCAGGAATTTTAATGAAAGAAAACATCAAAGATGCAGAAGAAATGAGAATATTAGTCAAGGAAGATACACAGTGATGCTCTCTGATAACCCCTGGTAATTGACATTAGAACTATGTGGGAGCAACTTAAATAAACATCTGGACATTGAGTTTAGACATTTCCAGTGACAAAACCCAGACAGATCTTCTGGACTTGCAATAATAAATATTTCAGCACAGTCCACATGAATCAACTTAGAATTCTGTTTTCAATTATTCTAGTTTTATAAATATATCATAGTTAATTATTCAGGGATACAGTTTCTTTTGAAGATTAAAGAATTTGATGTTTGTTTCATTCACATAAAGTTCCATTTTTATTTGTATCAAACTTACTTCTGTTTGTACAAAAACAATAGTGCAAGCTTGCCAGAAGCCATTAAAGCAGAATGCAACTGAGCTTTTCCTGGGGTGGAAAGGCCTTTTCTGAAATTCCTGGCAGTGCATTGTGCTTCATTCCAGCTATGGTAATCACTTAAATTGTGCTGAAAAGAAAATTATAAATAATAATTTTTGAAAGTTCTTCTCAGTATTTTAAAAGATTCTTGTCTTATCTTTTTACTTCTGGTAATGTGATAGTGCTAAGAACATGATAACCCTTACAAACTGTGAAGAGATGTTTATATGGACCAAAGTATTTAAAAGAGGTAGCAATGAAGCTACAAGACTGAATGAAATACTGGTTGCAGTCCAGATCTGATCCTAGTATTAAAACTCTGATGGGGGAATGGTCAGTAAAAGCATGCTCAGTTTTTGTGCAACTTTTGTATTTTTAGAAAAGCCTCTAGCGTGGGATATAATTGCAAACCCACTTATTTCAGGAGGAGTGAATCATGTCTCTGAGCTTGAAGACTTATTTACACATATTAAAATTACTCCATTCATGCATTTATTTTTTATTAATTATCATTATAATCTTGAGATGACCTGTACCTTTGTTGCCAGGGGCCCTGGACCAGATGCGGGGTTCTTCTGAAGTGTATTCAGGATTTAGTAATCTTCAGTTGCCACTTTCGGTTTAATTTATGCTTCCCCACAGCCCAGCCCATCAACATCAGCACATTTCTGCAGTTCACTCCTTGGATGTCACTGGCAGGAGCACTAGTGTGAGCTGGCTGCCAGTGTTGTTGAATCACAGGCTGGGTTATGCTATACCAGTGGATTAAGAGAGTTTTAGGGAACTGCTGCATTGGTCTGACTTACAGGTCAGAGGTGGGAGAGGCAGAATTGTGTTGAATACAATTCAAAAGGTCCCTCTTGTGCTACCTGTCAAATTTGTTGCATCCTGAGTCAGACTGGGTTTGTGTGGCTGTTCAGGTTAGAAGGGACCTCAGGGGAGCTCTTGGCCAACCTCCTGCATGAAGCAGTCAGCTGTGAGGCCACATGAGACTGCTTGGGGCCTTAGCACAGTCTGGCCTTGAAAACTCAAAGGATGGAGACTATGCAACCTCTCGGGACAACCTGTTCCTGTGTATGACTGTCCTCCTGCAAGGCTAGAGAGGAAGCCTGTTTTGTTTTAGCTTATGCCTGGCTCTGTCTTTTGATGACCTTCTCATAGGTGCTGGAGGATGCCTTCAACCCCCTTGAAGTGTCCCCTTTTCCAGGCTGAACAGGTACACTGCTGGCTTGAGCAGCTTGCTCTTTACCAAGACTCTCAACCTTTTTAGCAGGGCTTGACATTTCTGGGCAAATCATAGGCAAGCATATGAGGAAGCTGCAGGCTGACAAGTGTCTCATGTTCAGTTGTTACAGCTCTCCCAGATTAATAAAATATGTTTTTTTGCTTTCATGTTTTGAAAACAAAAAAAAATAACCTAGGCTCAGATCAGGACAGGCATGCTATCCAAAACTTCATCGTTAATTAAAACAAGACAATTTGAGCTTTGTAACCCTTTCTATGTACTATAAAAATGATGGATAAGGAAGCACAATGAAAGCTATAAATCAGCCTTGAGTTTGATAATCTAATAAGAGCATCTCTGGCTGTTTCACCTCTTGCTCATTGATCTTTAGCTTGGTAATTAATTTTCCTTAGTTTTAACCTTGTATTTATTAGAATACCTAATTCTTTATTGCTAAAACTATGCACCGGAAATTTGTAGTGTTATAGTTCAGACAGTGCAATCTATTCATTGTTATAGGAACATGGAGGAGGAAGACAAATTATTTAGAGGTTTATTACTCAGAGAGGTGCATTTGAGGAAAGCCAGGGAATAAAGCAGAATGGGTAAATCTAAGAAGAAAATGTGGATTGTGAATATTAAGCAGCTCTTGTAACAGAATTATCTGTTGAATGATCCCCTGTGGGAAAGTGTTTGGTTCTCATCTGCAGGTGCTTACAGGTCCATGGGATGGAGCCCTAACTGCAGAGCAGCTCTGCACTGATGAGGTAAATGGGTAATTGGGGTGAGCTGCTGCTGTGTGTGGTGCCCCATGGCATGGCTGCAGCATAACCCTCAGTTACCGGGCAGCTGCTCTTTTGAGTTGTATTTTTGGTTAAAACTCAGGGTGTGGTTTGAATACCTTAACTCCCATGGAATTTAACTGAAATTGCTCATCAGGTCTTGAATCTGAAATACATTGTTCAGGTTTCCTCCTCCAGTTTTGTTTTCTGATCTTGCTGAAAGGATGGGGGCAGTCTGGGTAAATGCCTTACCAGCTGTGCGCTGCTCCAACATTGATTACTGGGTTTTATCAGCATTTTTTCTTTTTGGGAAAAAGTAATCGAATTAACTTGAAATTATTTGTAGCAGATGTAAATTCTCTTTATGCATTCTTTTTGGGCTTTGTCTAAATGTAAAATAGTATGAGCTCTGTCTTGACCCTTCCTTTGACTCAAACTGCCGTACAGTAGAGAGGAAGGGAACTTTATACATTTGTACTTAGTAGCTGTTGAGATACTCGACATATGCATTTAAAATGTTAAGTAATTTCTCTGATTTTTATTTCCTAAATGATTAAAAAGTTTTGTAGAGATCCAAAGATAACAGACTTTTAGGTACATAAATTACAAGCTGACTTCTCTACTCATATGCTACATACTTACATTATATGCAAAGAAATTCTAAAAATAAAAAGAAAGCAAGACATAGAAAAAAGACGAATCCAGTAAATATTTCATTAGGTGGTAAAGCTACAATTTGCTACTTTATAAATAGCACTCTGTTTAAAAAAATAAAATTACATAAAACAAAACTCCACAACCAAAACCAACCCATCAAACAGCATATATTATTATTAGGTTATCAAGAATCCTCATGAAAAACAGAGTCTAGGTCAGGTATATTAGCCAGATGTTCAGAGGAGCTCTGTTCTCTATCTTGCAAGCAGTTGTTCAGGGTTATCAATCGTGTTTGGCTTTTAGCATAAAGGGAATTGGCAAAGAACCATTTCATATTTCATCCATTATGCCTGTCTTATAAGGTATCACACTCTTCTTCCCCAGAAAAGGGGCTCTGCTTCTTGTTTTGTGCTGGAGAGATCAGACCATGCTCTTACTACTGGATTGGGTCTGTGGGATCTGTTGGATCTTTTAAAAACAAGGAGATGAGAGATAAAGTTTCCTAGGACTGGAGAGAGCAGCAGTTGGTATTTCAGCCTGTGTCACATCTGTCTAACCTGTGTATTTGGTCCATAATTCTCTGCCGCAGATTTGGAAGCAAGTGCTTCAGGAAACTTGGTGTGTGCTCTTTTACATGTTGGTGTACAAAAAAAGAATAGCTCCAAAACAGTTGGAGGCTCTGAGACTCAGTGATGTAGAGATCAGGATGATTGCCATGTACAACAGGAAAGAGCATGACACTCATTCTTAAACCTAGCCTATACATAATACTTACGTTCCTTGCTAAATTGATGTCTAAGTAAATATCTTTACTATTGAGAGTAGAGGAGACAGGAGAGTCAGATTACACTTTATCACAGAACTTGATATGGAACTCAGATTTTGTTGCCTGGACAGTGCAGTGAGATGGATATCTGTGGCAGTAATATAAGAGGATGTTTGTAGGAGTGCTGTGTCACAAGGCTGCCCTGGATCAGATCGCATTTAAATACACAGTACACAGGCTTTGATCAAGGACCATGTCTAGCCAGTAGAGAACCGGGAGACTGATGTATATTAGCACCAGTGCTAATAATAGTAGAACTGTAATCTGGAAAAACATTTCCTGCTGCATTGGCAGGCTATAAAATGGAGAGTCTAACCTTTACCCGACAGTACTAATTAAACCAGGATATTGTGTGGATAAACAAATTATTCCTGTTGTGTATTTAGTTGGAGCAGCCAGTGTGATAATTTTGGTGCCTTTATGATTTTATGCCAGCTGTGTAAGGACAGGCAATGCTCAATCAAGTATACAGCCTGCCAGGAAAAGAGAGTTTTTCAGAACAGCTGGAACAACTGTGAGATCTTGGAGTCCGTCTGAGTCAGTGTTGCCATTTGTTTCACCTGCCCAGAAATGTTTTGTTTGTGGTGAGGTTTAGGTGTTCAGATGTTGTCTGATTGAGCCATGACCTGAAGAAAGTCCCAATTTGTGCCTCTTTCTGGAGAGCTGATGTTCCCCCCGTGATCACCCTGTCACTTGCTACAGAGCTGTGCCATACAAGACATTTTGTAGCTTTTGTTGTTGTGACAATCGTTCAAGGCTGCCTTAGTAATTTTGAACCCGAAGGCTACTGCACTCCCGGTGTAACACCATCGGAGACAGCAGTGTGGCACCAGGCAGCACCCCAGAAAGTTGGCTGTCTTGCCAGGGCAATGGAACCTCATTAGCACTGAGCTCCGCTTGGGTTAATGAAGCTCTGCTAGTGAATGACGTTGTGCTAGGTAGAGGAACATCGTGTCAGTAGAGTAACCAACTGTGATATGGTTTGAATATTAAGAGGGTTTGAAAGTATCTTGATATTTTGATTGACAATATGGGTGTATGTGACCCTGCCTGATCCTACTTCTGTTCTCATTGCTTGAGGAATATAGCTGGCCTTTTTGCAGTTTCTGAGTAGCAGCTTAACTCCAACTCTAACACAATTTTCTGTGGATTTATGATGTTCTGTCAAGCTAGGCTAACTGACTTAATTATGTAATTAAATATCTAGTTCTTTCATGATACTTTAATTAAATATCAGACCTCCATAGGGAGCTTAAGAAGAAGGGAAACACAGAAAGCCAGGAATAATTCCTGTAAATCACTCCCCCACCAGGGATTGGGGGGCTCTGGGGACAACCCCAGCCTGGGGATTGTTTGTGAGGGGTGGCACAGCCCAGGGTGACAGGAGCCAGAGAGGTGACTGGGCTGACGATGGGTCTGGGGATGCTTCAGGCCAGAGGACGTGATGTGGCCTCCCCTGGGCTGCAAGGAAAAGCTTGGTGAGAGCTGAGGAAAAACTTTAAATGGGCCATAGCCTGAAGATATTGTACTCTCTCTGGCTGACAGCCTGAGCCTGGAGCACAGCCAGGGAGGGCTGAATGGGGCCCTGGGGGGTCTGCAGATATGAACAAAATAAATAACCCTGTGCAGTGCCCCTTGCAGTGCCCAGCTCAGCACCCTCCTCTGCACGGCCTCCCCAGGGCACCGGGCACACCGCGTCTGCTTTCTATTAATAAAAGAGGGAAATGAAAAAAACCCACAATGTAAACACTCGGACAATGGCGGCGGAAACTGGATATAACCAGGTTATTCAAAGGGAAAAAATTAAGCCATCCGTACATGCCAAGTTCGCCTTCACATCTGTTAATTGTAAGGGGATGATTTTACAAAAAAGAGAAGTTGTGGTTTAGGGCCTGGTTTGGCAAAGCCTGTAAATATGTACTCCACAAAAACAGGCTCAAATCTGCCCCGTTTCCACGAAGGCCTCACACATGCTGGTGGCCATGGAAATACAGCATGTTTTTCAGGCTGTGCTGTGGGAGGAGAGTTGGCCTCCGTGGTGGGGCTGGAGCTCCAGAGCCCGTGTCCTGTGACGTGCTGAGGGCACCCAGGCCTGCCCTTGGCCAGGAAAGTGTTATTCTTGTTGTTGTCAGCATTATGTTCCTATTATCCTATCAGCCATGTACACTAAGAAGAAATAGGCCCTGTTTTCTAAACTTTAAAGAATAGAAAATGACAGTGTTACATTAGGATTAAATTGTCTTATTTACTATGTTATCAAACTGTTAAAGCTCTAATTTTAAGATACAAGGCCGCTATGAAATTATGACACAATCCTCCTTTCTAACATCTTTAAAGGTATGTATTTCATCAGTAAATTTACATGCATATATGGCATTTGGAAGCATTTGAACAAGATGCATTAATTTAATCTTTCAATGAGGTTTTGTACATATTGCCTTGCAGAGTACTTGGGGAGCATGAGTATTTTCTAAGATATCTGTGACATCTGTTCTTAATATTCTAACATCTTTCTTCTGTGTATGTTTGATAGACAACATATTTTTGGCACTCTTTGTTATTAGGATTGCCAAAATGTTGATATTGAGTGCCTTGGTTTTGATGAGTGCAAGCCAGAATGAGCCTTTTCAGAGACTCATCTTTGGAACCAAGTTATTTCTAGAAAGTCATATGTTTCAACTTTCTTTTTAGGTAATCAAAAATAGATTTATAATAGAATAAGGAAATTATTTCTGTTCAGAAACAGTTGTTCAAATATATCTGCCCTTCATCTTTATTTCTGATCTGTGTATTTTTGAACATAACTGTGTTAGAACTCCATCCAAGTACCAGACCATGGGATTTTACTTCACTAGGTACTTAACTCTCCTAAATGCCCATGTAAAGTGCATTGATCTGAGCGTAAAAATGGCATTTCATTAAGGGATTTTCTGAGACTTAGATGTTGGACTGTTGAGCACCATGCTGTGGAGTTTTTAGAAGCCTGAGGACAGAGTGAAAGGCACAGCCATGAGTTAAGTGCCAGGGCTTCTTATAAAATATATAAGAATCCTCTGAAAGATTGTGTGAAGTCCAGCTCATACCAGAAGGCAAAAAGAGAGCCAGTAAGGAAGTACATCTGGGTACTCTGGATTAGCATTCTGACAGGACATAAGGCTCCTAGGTATTTCTTTCCAGAAGCTGGTTGACTGGTTTTGATGAAATCACACCATCAAAAGATTAGAAGTTTGTAGAATTCAACTGGAATTAAATCCCCTTACTGCAGAGAGCCTATTCCCTGCAAGTCTATTAGTTGTATGTGTCTGAAGAATTCATTAGCCAGAGGTTTGCAAACAATTCTGTACTGGTGTGAGCTTATCTCTTCAGGGGAAGCTGTCACCCAGTTTATCAAACCTTTGGGAGAGGGAGAACATGGGTTCTAACCTAACTGATATGTTGAAGGGGAAGCATTATTGTGGTGGAGAAGCTGTATAACCCACCTTTTCCTACTCCAGGAAGACAGACAAAGCTGCAGCTACTTTTCCTGAGGAGGCAAGTGTGAGCAGTGAGAATGTGTACTGGATCAGACATAGATAATGGCTGCATGAATCCTGATGGACCCTGGTGAATGAAGTAAGTACTGAATTGTATCCTCCTCCCAAGATTGTGGCGTATCAGAAGGTATGTAGAAGCTCAGCTTTAGGTACCAAGAAAAATGCAAGGTGATAGCTGGGATAGATGGAAATGAGGTACCTTCAGTTAGAGAACAATCAGGAGAGGCTTTCCAGCTCTGTGCTGCCATTTTTAATCTGTGTGTGAATTTCAAAGCAGAGCTTAAGTGGTAGCTCAGTATGTGTCAGCTTTATCCACTGGACCTATTCACCCAAAAAAGTTGGAGTTTGTCCTCTGTGACAAAAATTACTGCTGTGGGCATATTTTATACAACAGATACACGAGCCAAAGATCTCATGTTTATATCTGTTTCAAAATCTGAAGAAAACAACTGTGAAAAGCCCTTGTAGACACTGAAATCCCGGCCCTGTCAAGGTCAGAGGGGCATTTCATAGCAGCTTATTTGCAGATTGAATCTTGTAATGTGATATTTAATTTTGACTGTAGATGTTTCTCTTACTACAGAAAGAAAATTAATCAAGCTGCTATACAGATAGTGTCGCCTATGTTACAAATATTTATTGGCAAATTTAATTTTTATTTATAATCCTGTAAATTCAGTGTAACATCAGGGATCAGAAATTCGCCCCAGTAATGGAGAAAATCACACCCACTCAATCATTGTCACCCTGACACACTCCAACTCTATTAGAATATTATGTTGTTTCTCCTCCCACCTCTCCATTAGTTTTGCTATTACCCAAACTGAGATAGACACACCTTTCCTGTTGTAGAAAGAAATCCCTAGACATGAGACCTGGAGTAATGATTATTGTTCTGTGGCTGTAAGGATGGCTATGAATTCTTCTCTGTTCAGCATGGGGGAAGAATATACTTTATAATGCACAAGATACCAGCAAAAGCTTTCTTGAATTACCTGAATAGTGTAACTAACATATGTCATCATGACAACAGACACACAAATCAGAAAGTATTATGGACTTGGTTTCTTCAGTTCAGTTCTTATAGTGCTATTTTTATTTCAGCCATAGTTCAGCTAAGTTATCTATTTCCTGTAGGAAACAAATGATGCATACATTTTCAATATCACTTGTGCAGGATGGTTTCTTAAATCAAGTATTTTGTACTATGTGGGTTTTGGTTTCCTGCCACAATTTGAGGGCTTTATGTGCAGTTAGAATGAACTAGAAGTGCATCCTGATATAGCTGATCCTTTGTGTCAATCTCTGCCTTCAGACTTTTGCAACTATAGGAACAAGTCTACAGCATTTATGTAAGGGATACAGCCATCTCCTGAACATCCTTTTTATTTTCTCCTTAACATTTCCTGTAATGTCTCTGTTGATTCACTAACATTAAATGAAGTGAATGAGTATTGATACAAGATCATTAATAAATATGAAAGCATGCAAGTGATCTGGCTGAAAAATAAAAAAGCAAACAACAAGTAAGGGCTGAGGGATTTAGGTAGGTGTGCTTTGCTAAGATGTGCAATTTAGCTTTCTCTCAGTAGATGTCAGCAGCACTACAATCTTTCCCAGTTTAATGCTTTGAGAGCCCTTCTGTTTATAATTTTTATTAGTTTACAGTTTCAGATTTGCAAAGGAATATCCCATCAAAACCAGTGGAATCTGTTGTCCTCTGAAACAGAGAATCCCGTTTAGCATCTTAGGAAAATATTGTACCCTCAGTAATGCATGTTTCATACAGAACTTAGTAGAAGGGGCTTATTGCTACATTTTTAGAATTTTCTGAACATTTACCTCACATTTGCCCTCCAGGCAAATGTGAAGTAATATAAGATGTCTAATATTTTGCTTCTTTCTGTGAAGTAAATCAAAACCGTGGGAATGTTTTCATATAATTTGATTTACTCCTGTCTCCTACAATACATCTTCAACTCTGTTCAATTAACTCTCTGCCTCCTTACAAGAAAGAGGCACGATCATATTCTGACTGAAAGCAATGGCAAGGGTTCCGTTGGCTCTGCTGGGAGTTTTCAGCCCCAGAGGAGCTCACAACCACAAAGGAAGGATGTGGAAGGAAGTTTCTTGTGTGTAGTATCTTTTGTGTGTATGGCAGGGAGAAAAAAGGGTTGTTTATTTCAGCATGTAAGGAACATTCACTTTGCTGCATATTATAAAATAAACAGAAATATTTCAAAATTGCCATGTACATGAAGTGGGAACAAGAAAATAAACATTCCAGTGTTTATTTGGTTAGAAATGAAGACATTTCATTATCTTCTGATTCTCACAGGAGGGTCTTTTCCTTCATCTGATCTCCAGCAGGAATCTTTAATTTTTTGGTGNTTTCAGTGTTCTTTATTTCAGTGTCCTCTCTTCCCTCACAATCCTCTGTTCCTGGGATTATCAGGCGGTCTTTGATAGTTTTGTGCTTATCAGTTGACCCATTCTGTATCTATCCTCTTCTCAACTGCATTTTTTCCATGACCCCACAGCAGTGGCCTGGGAGATGCTCTCTGACAGGCAAGCATTGCCAAAGGAATAATTACTAGTTCTAGGGATGGATCCAAAACACAAGGGAGCCAGTGGTGTGTTGGGCCCCCCACATGGGCCCATTGATATCTGGATCACACTCTGGGCAGATGAAGCAGACAAGGAGAAGCAGTTTGCCAAACTGAGCGTGGGGTATGTGACTCCAGGGTGATAAGGCAGCAGCAACGTGGAGCAAGTTTTCCTTAGAGGCATCTGTTAGCAGCCATTTGGGAACTAAACCAAATGACCCCAGAGCAATGCTGTTCTGCTGTCTCCATTGTTATGGGCTTCTTTCTTACTTGCACATAGCCAGCAGGAGTAAGCTTGTGGCTTTGGCTCTCTCTGCAACTCCTTCTTTGGCTCTCCTTGCTAAATGGATCCATTTCTGCTTCTTGTCAGCTGAGCAAGGCTGTTTCTTAGGTTCTGGCTTGCTCTGCAGGGTATGAAGTACTTGGTGCTGAATCTCCTGCTGCTTTGTAGAACGTCAGATTTGGAGGGGCAGTCTTTGCCACTTCACATCAGACTGAAACTGGAAGGAAATAGAAAAATTGTGTCTAGTGACAAAAGAAAAGACAAAAATGTTTTCCCAGCCCTTGCTGGGGTTATGTGTATTGTTAATTATGTTTTGAACTTGCATCCAAGAATTTCAGAGGGTCATGAGCTAAACACACACCTGCATGAAGTTAGGCAAGAGTTTTCTCTTCGTAACAGGAATTGAATTCAAGGTGCAAAAGTAACATGGGTTACTAACATGCTCAAAGTTTACATGAAGACTCAAACAATTTGGCAATAGAGTGACAGGAAATCCCCCCATCTTCAGGCTTGCGTATAATGACAGAGTCAGAAGTACTAAAAAAATTG
>VYZS01089425.1:0-22895 GCA_013400695.1 Neodrepanis coruscans | reverse complement strand
CAAGTCCTATCACCAGATGATGGATGGATGCTCTGAGATACTCTTGGAAGAGACATAAAAGAAGAAATGAACCATATACAGTGATATAGGAAGAGGCACAATGTGGATCAAACTTAGGGAGGCCTTTATCTAAGGAACTAACAAACAGAAGCTGCACTTGATAACAACATACAGTTGGAGATAAGATGCATGGAAAAAATCACCATGAGCTTCCACAAGATATGATGGGCAGACAATGGCGTGTGGGATACAGTTAAGCAGTTTCAGTAAGCTACATGTGTTATGATTCCAGGGCCAGAATCTGGTCCCTTTGTGCTAGGTCTCAGAAGTGCCCTACAAAAGCCAGGGGATTTTCCTTAAAAAAGGAGCATTGCCAGGTGGCCAAGTGCCAGGATGACTCACTCTGTCTGCATTACCCATTCCTTACAGGAAGACACAAGTTCCTGAAATGGGAAGGAGAATCAGAAACGGACATAAATCCCACTGTCTTGGACCCCAGAGACCAGGGCTCTCCTTCCTAGCCCTGTTTGGGATTTTGTTCTTTGAGTGCCCAGGGGAACTAGGCCAGTCCCCTCCATTCCTCTCACTATCAGAACTTCTCTATACTCTAAGACCTAGGGGCACAGGGGAAAATAAGACCCAGAGCCATGGAGGAAGCTGTACTGATAATTTCTAATATCCATAGAGAAAGAGGTTTATTTCAGTGGCTTTCTGAAACACTGGAGAAATAGGATAGGAAAATTCACTTTCATGTGATGAATAGCAGAAGTTTAGAGAAAATCTCTTTGCAGTGAGAAGCCTAATCCTAGAGAACACACTCTAACTTTGTGCCATGGACCTATGCTATCTGCAAATGACATAAGGCATTCACAGGTGTCCTGTTTGTTTGTCTGACTCCTCTAAGTGTGCAAAACTCGTTGCTTCACCTTCTCTAGATGTTTAGAATCAAAGGTGAACAAATTCTTTTTCATCTAACTAGCCATTCAACTGCGGGACTGCTGAAGGGGGGGAAAAAGTATAAAAGGTGCCAGAAGGTATTCAATAAACTCTAGGCTGCTAATGTCAGGATTATTGGAGGTGGAGTGGGCTACAAACTATGTAACTTGGTTGCAGTTTCCAGCTTTTGAAAAGGTTGCTGTGTGCAGATATACATACATGTGTCTGTAAAAAGTCTGACAAGGGTGAAGGCCTCCCCAGCCTACATGGCTTGCACAGCATACACTTCATTGGCATTACTATCTCCATATATGAACCAAAGCACTGGGCTAAAGGGATCTTCAACCCAACTCAGTATAGTCCTTGCTATATTTTGGTACCAGCCTGGCTGTGTTTCTTAATGTTCTACTATTTTAGAGGGAATCATCAAATTGGATGAGCAGGAAAGAAGAACTTCACCACCATTTGATCTTCTGTAACAAATTCATATCATGATTTTACATATACTTTGCCAGACAGAGAGTTTGAGTCAAAACATCTTGTTTTTAAGTGTCTTAAGAGATATTAGAAATAGAGGGAAAATGACATTTCTTTATCAGCTATGATACATATAATATGACATTCAAACGTAAGTGCTACTCAATAGCTTGTAAGTCACCAAAGGTGAATGAAAACACTTACCTCTTTTGTAAAAAAAAAAAAAGAAAGAAAGAATGAAAAAATAGAAGATGGAGAATTCTCAACAGAAGGATCCACTTTGACTTAAAATATAGGCTAAGCAGCATTACAAATTTCTAAGCACAAAGCCCATCTATTAAGATTCTGAATAAATAGTAAGTCTAGATAGGAAGAAGTGTTCCCATTAATGTATGGTTAGTTATGTCAAGGACACTAAGTGAAGCTGTCCTTCATATATACCAGAGTGATCTATCTAAACTGGGGCAAGCTGTGCCACCAAGAATGTATCTTTATAATGTGTTACATAAGATCAAATGTTAACAAACCCAGAAGAACAATTAATAAACAATAACTTCCCACTCCACCAGTACCTGTTTAACTCACACGTACTGTTTATGAGGTATTTGGCTCAAATGAATGCTCTAGTAAACAACTAGAACGTGTAAAACTACAGACCTTCAGAGAAGCCAAAGAAAAGAGATTCATAGTTTTTAAGAAATGCTTGGGTTGAAAAACTATACCCACACAACCAATATAAAGCAAATGCATCTATTCCATGAGGCTGTGCTCCTATCATCTGAAAAGAAAAGCCAGGCAAATTCAGCTGAAGAATAAGACACATAATTTGACATGAGAGTAAATAACTGGATGAAATGGTAGATTCATCTTTTAAATCCTTTTAAATGAAAACAAGCTGCCTTTCTGGCTGATATGTTCTAGCCAAATAACAATTTGTATGGCTCCAAAAAGATGTGACTGGATGAAATTTAATGTCTTCCTCTGATATTACAATGAACTATTTTAGGTTCTCAACACTCAACAAAGTGTTCAGGAATTTATTCATAGAACTATGGCTATATTTGCACAGCAGAGGATGTCCCAAAGGATATCTATCTTTTCTTGAGCTGGCCACCTGGGCACCTCTGCTTAATTCTGTCTGGGATTTAGGAAAGACAAAACCTAGCATGTAAGTCCCTGGAGAAGTTAGGTATATTCCAATCACTCATGGTGATGGTGCTTTTTTTCTTGCCAAATAATCTGGCACTTACAGCACTAGTCTTAAGTGTCAAGTCAAAATTTTGGGTGCCATTTTAGCCTGAGGCTTTTGAACTCAAACCTCATAAGACTGCACCGACCATAAAGCTACAGAAGACTTTGAAACTGCTGTGTAATCAGCAATGGAAGAATCATGGGCCTAGAAATATCTGATACTCATTTTGTGGTTAAGCTACTCAGCTAGTAGAGGAAAGGCTTAGGGCTCTCATCCTTTCCTTCTGAATAGTTCTGGATACAAGTCAATAATCAGCTACCATAAATCAGTCTCACTGATTTTTCTCACTCCCACAGGAGTGACATTCTTTATCACAACATCTCACTCCATGTATCTTTGGTTCTCAGCTGACTGACAGCCTCATTTCAGCAAGAGAGATGAAAAATGTTGGGATTTTTTCCTCTGAAAATCTCACCACTTGGTGCTTTGTACATATTCCTAGGAAGTAAAAAACTGTAACCCCAAACGCTACCTTGCATGAATAAACTAGAACCCATCCTTCCTCTTCAGGTGCAAGAGCAGAGTCATCAAATTTTTGTAAGTGATGCTTCCTCTCCTCCTCTCTAAGAGAATAGCATTCTCTATCCGTGAAAAGACTCTGAATTCCTCATTTACAGAGGTACTTGACTGTCGTTCTGAGTTTGTTACAATAGTTCATATTTCCAGACAAATCACCTCACTTGCAATTCCTACTAGCTGGTGGAAGTGTCTCATAAGTTAGCTTGCAGGTGGTGGTTCCCTGTCTAGAACCTTAACTCTCTTTTGCTTATACTATTTATTTGTTACTATTTACAAAAAAATACTGCTTTTGGACCCTATGAATTGATCTTGGCTCTGCCTTGGGATGACCACCTTACAATTTGAGGCTGTACAAAGAGGCCTGAGGAACTCCACACTTTTCTTGGAAACAGAGCTGTAGTTCTTCGATGAAGACTCTGGTCAGTTGCTTCATAGGCAGAAATGCAATCCAAATTATCCAACTGTGTGACCAATGCAGAAAACCTCAGAACATTCTGTTTCCGATTTGGCCTCTTTATCATCAGTTTGACTGATAGGAACTCTCCATAGCCTCAAATAAAACATGTGAATTTCCTACAGCTGGATGAAATATGCCATTGCAAGAGAACTGCCTGAAAACAGTGTGTGCTAGGTCACAAATAATATATTCTTAGTAAATAGACCCAGAAAGCCCATAAGACTGTACAGACTCTTAAGCAAACATTTAAGTGCTCCACTTGGTTACAGCTTTAATTACATATTTTATAACTACAAAAGGGTTCATTTAAGATACAGAAATGTTAAGTGTGCATTTTCTTTGCCCAAAGCAAAATGCACACATACTCTATGAAACGCTATTTAAATTAATAGCTCAGAAAAAGATATATAACAATGCCTACTATAATGAGCCTTCCCAAAGGTTAAATACAACAGAAAAACAGACTTAAAATTACAGCATTCACACTTAGACCAATAGGAATGTTAATTGCCATGGCTCCAATTAAATTCTGTCTTCCTGTTCTAGTTTGCAACAGAAAATGATCTTGTCCATAACTATATCCTTGTGTACTTCAGATAAATGCATTGTCTATTTAAGTAGAGATGTCTAAAAGGAATATTACAAAAACAAAAATTAGCCTTGCATTCTGGCAGTCTCTGGGATAATGTTTTGATGATCTGTTAAGAAGTGGAATGTCACTATTCCCAGCAATCATTTTTATATTAGGCCAGAATTCACTTTCTAGAAATTGCTTCTCAGGATTCTTAATGTGGTTTGCTCTTATTTATACCACCAGGGGAAGCTTGGGTCACAAAATTCATCTGGAAAATTAATATCACCTCTGGTGTTTTCACAAGCAGCACATGCAGCTACGCTCAGGGAAGGCTGTGTCGCACTGACTGTCAACCACTGCAGCTGCACAAGGTCTGACTAGGCTGGACCTTTAGTACAACATAAAGCACCATCAATGCTAGACCATGGCTTTGTGTCATCAAAATCCAGGACTGAGGTTTTGTCTGGGTAATCTGTCAACTTGTTCACCTGACAGATTTACAGACTTTTAAGTGATCATTATTAGTGTTTGTGTATCTTCACATAGGCATTCCTAATCAAGCTGCACAAGGGGAGTATCAATTTCAGAGGTGAAGTGAAGGTAAACTGAAAGCACGAGTGAACTGACAGAATAAATATATCAACAAAGTAATATGAAAATGTCTATATTCATCTTATATTAATGTAAAATAAAAACAAATATATTTTATATTACCAGAAGTTTTTAATAGGAAATTTATATTTTGAAGTATTGGCACTCTGCATGTGCAGTTTCTATATTTCTCTTTTTTTGCTGTTTTTGCAGCTAAATATCCACACCTTTTTAACCCTGAGAAAAGACACTTTCAACATCACTGATTGTATTGAACTTGTTAGCCAAAAAATTATAAGTGTTGCTGTGAAGAATGGGCAAGGGTAAAAACAAAACCTTTAACTGAATATTCACATTTCAGTAAACATCAAGAACTCTTCCATAAAATGAAACTTTTAGGTGAATACTTTGAAGTAAAATATTTTCTACATTGAAAATGTCTTGTTAGTGGAAAAAACAAACCCTCTTACCCAAGAGGTATTTGCATGATTGTGATCAATACAGTATCCAAAAATATTATAACCAATGATCAGCTCATCCCCACACCCCCTGCCCTAACTGGTAGGATTGTCTCTTCTTCCTTACCTTGCAGAGAAGCAATCAAGACACAGGAAGCGTAATACTAAAATTGTAAAAAATTTCTGGTGATTTGTACCGTGTTGGAGTTTGAATACTCATTGCAAGGTGCTTAAATACTACTAATCCATATTTCCATAAAAATTCTGAATCCGGATCTCCTGAATCTGTATCTAGTGCCCTCACTAAACACATTGGTATGGATGCTGCCCAGAAAGGCTCACTGGGATTGCAGTACTGACTAAACTGCACCATGGAGTTGGCGAAGTTCCTAGTTATGCCAGGGAGGGCAAAAAGGGGAGTACACACGTAGCTGCACCTTCACCTCATCTTTCTTCCATAAAAAGGTGAAGGAGTTTTCCCTTACAAAAATGCATTTTTTAAATATAACATCTCAAAATGGTTTTGGAATCGCCATGCTGTGCTGTTTCATTTCTCAGATGCTGTTTTCAGATATCCTTATGTCGTGGTTTTACCACTAAAATAGGAATTCTGACAAGAGATGTCCGAGAGAAGCCACACACACACCCAAAAAGAAAGAAAACACACAAATATCACAGTTTATTTCACACACACTGAAGACCCGACAATAAAATGCAAAAAAACAGACAAATTAAGCTTTCCCAGGGCCCATGTTGGGGTGAGAATGCTCTGGAATAGTGCTGGTCTCTCTCTTGGGATCCTGAAGAGACGCCAGGATAATTAGAGAAGGCCCGCGACCGATCTGAGGACCTACAGCAGCGCAAGCCTCTGCTTGGCTTTTTCTGAAGAAAAACACTCAGATGGTTAGAAACTGCGAGCCCCTCTCCCTCTCCCTTCAGCCCCCGGGAAGGGATTTCAGTGCTGATGGATAGATGTGGTCTTTAAACCCAGGCTATGGCAGCAGACAATCGCCAGTCCACCCGCCCCCGGGGAAAGAAAAAAAAAAAACAGAAGGAAAAAAAAAGGAAAAGAAAAAACCCGTGACCCCGCAAGAGTCCACCCCCAGGGGAAATACCACACTGGGCTGCCGCTGCAGAACCGCTGAATCCGTCCTCCATGCGGACGTTGGTCTTGGCACGACGACAAGGAGCAATGCTACCCCCACGACCTCCGGAGCCAAAAGAGAAAGATGGTGCCTGCTCTCCCCTTTTTATAGGGGGCCCCGATCTGAGCATGCGTAGGTGGCCCCTAGGGGTCGGCCTTTCCTGTGATTGGCCGAGTAGCGTTGCGGGCCCCGCCCTGGGTACAGCCTGCGCGCGGTTGCTCACGGGAAATGCCGCAGCTGTCCAGAGGCGACACGCGGGCCGGGAGGACATTTCTGGTAATGGTGGCGCCCCCAGCGCCACGCAGCGACCGGCCCCTTGCACGGGCAAGCCGCCACCGTGGTCGCGCCCACAACCCTGGGGTGCACCCCCGGTCCCAGCATGCCCGCAGCCCCCGGGCGCGCTCCCGGCTCGTGCGGCCACTGGGGGATTCCCTCCCGCCCCGCCCATCGAGTCCCACATGGCAGGAAAAAAAAAGACCCGTTTTACTTTCACTTTCACCCCACAACACCTTATAATCAGTGAATTTTGACAGTGTTATGGATGTGGCCCATCTAAGCGTCATGTAACATTTTCAGAAGCCTTACAAAGACTTAATAAATTTTGCAAATATTTAGAAAGAGAATTAATGCAATATATGTAAAGATCTGCGCGTATTTGATAATCTTGAACCAATTTAATAAATCCTGTCCAGTTTTAATAAACATTGGATTAGGATTAAATTTATTACAAACAATAAATTAATAATGAAAATGTTTAATGTGAACTGTATGTACAGTACTTTTTAAATTTTAATTGTTTTTCAAAATCAGGAAAATAGCTGCAAATTATGTTACAGTTCTAAAAACTTTGTTATCCTGGAAAATATGCGCACAACCATACTGTCAGCAACACGACTACTTCTACTATACTACAAAAATATGTTTTTGCTTAACTTTACAGAAATAAAATCTTGTTAGAATTACAACTGTGTTATAAGAACCTAAAATCCACATAATCGTAATTTGGGAGATGATAGGACAATTCAAGGTTAAAAAAAAAAAAAAACCAACACAACACTTACTGAATGTGTTAAATTATGAATTAACAGAAGAAACTACTAAAGAAACTACTAAAAGCATTTTTTTTAAGTCTGCCTCTGTTTACGTCTATAGCTACTTCTCAAGGGCAACACACCTGACATTATTAATTCGTAGTGATCACAGCACATGCATAACCTTGTGCAGGGCCATCCCAAGCTTCTCCATAATGTTCACCCTGAGGTGAGTTACCTCAGGGTGCCTGAGTTCTCCAATCAAATGAGGAACTGCTGTTGTTGGGAAAATTGAACTGTTACTTTTCTCACAGAATTGTACCATATTCAACCAAATTTATTGTGGAAGGTTTTCCATGCTCCTAGTGGAATGATTACTTGATGTAAGAGACAAAAATGCTGCAGTACCTTTCATTTTAAAAATTAACCAAATGAAACATAGTAGAATAGTAATTTGGGAGTTTGGAATAGGGACTTTTTTAATCAGATTAATCTCAATAAAAAAGTCCTTGGGGTTTGTTCATGGTTTTGGTTTGATTGTTTAAATCAGAGAATGTTTAAAAAATATCTATGTCTCTTGGGACACCTGAACAATGGATGCTTGTTTTGGGCCTCTACTTCTGTGAGGTCCTTAAGAAATAAAAATAAGTGAGGATCTGAATGAAATACAAAATAATATTTTAGGTAATAGATATAATATGATAACTGAAAAGAGAAGTAAAATATAAGATAATGATACAGAGAGGATTCAGCAAAATAGCTGATCTGTAAAACAGCAAAATATAAATCAAAAAGATTGTGATGTTAGGGGGCTGGAGAGACCAAAAGGAGTGTCTTGAGGAATACCTGTCAGTATGGAAAGATGAGATATAGCACCAAACAGGACACAGAAAGTGTCCCACAGATACCTTAAAAGTACTCTCTTTCACACCTTTTTTCCTAAAGAACGTATTTACTACAGCATATGAAATACTATCCCTGCTCTAATGAGACACATGCTTGCTTCACAGAGGACACAAATGATGAGCTTTGTGTCAGGCCAGGACAGCTGCAGGGCAAACTCTATGCTGGTCTTGCAATTTGATTTCCATTTTACACTTCTACGGATAATTTCTGCATATTTGGAAACCAGCGGCTTTTTCTGTAAATATATCCTGTTCTAAAACACTATCAGAAGAAATGGTTTATTATATGAGCAGTGACTTGGTGCCTTAAGATATTCAGGAAGGAATCAGCAAACTCAGTCACTGCCTCAGCTGCCGTTCACAGTGGAAGCTGTCCTAGAGGTCGAGCAAGCAAGCTGACAGCTTGTTGGAACTGAGAATTATTATTGTCTATTATTAAATAATATACTGTCTATTATTAAATAATTACAGAAACTGAGGAAATCACAGTGATTCTGTGAGCAGATAAACAAGAAACATTCTTCTCTGGGCTCTTCTAGTAACAAAACAATTAAATTATATGCATTTAAAAGTAGGGTGGAACTAAATTTTCACCTTAATTAGGCAGAAAGATGGAGCAATATTGTTTCTGCCTATCTAATTTTCCATTGGGTAATGTTCTTTTTTATGGCAGAACTAAATATCTGAAACTATTCATTACGAATCCTGGTTTATGAAAGATAAGATTTATTCTCAGGAATATACAGCAGAGTAAGTGAAGAAATGTCTATTAGAGAAATGAAGAGGAAGTCTATTACTAACTTGAAATTTCTATAAATGAGTCCTTTATTGCCTGAGATTCAAAAGCTCATCAACCATAGCATCTCAATATAGAAAGAGAAAACAAAGTTTGCAAAACTCTTCCATTGCCTTCCTCCAGCAGTGATTTTTCTGATTCTTCACAGGCTTCCTTAGTCTCAGTAAACTGGTCTAACAGAGCTGTTCCAGGCATGTACACATGCAAAAAAATTATATTGATTTTAACAATCCCTAAGGAGACTTTAAGAATGTAATCTGTTGTTATATCCCACAGTACAATAGCTCTTGTCCACCTTCAGGTACGAAGGGTCAGGAACTGCATTTTAACAAAAGTGCTCATCTGAGCACCAGCTCCGGCACAGTGGGTCTTTGCATCAGTACAGCAAAGTTTGCTCTCCGAACTGCTATAGATCAGTGACTAAAAAATCTTTCCTGTATAAATCTGCCGATGAAAAGAAATGCCGAACAAACTGTTATAATCTGCCAGTTACAACTCTCTGTAGGACAGTCATCTATTCCCCACACTTTTCTTCAAACATATTGGCCCTTCCCATACAAAAGAACAGGAACAGTAGAATAGCATTTTACTTGGAAGGAACAGGGTTAACTCTGGGATACACCTTTGTCACCAGCAGGTATCAAACTTTGTCAGGAAAGGAAATATCCTCCAAACAGAAAGAGACACAATACTGCTGAGAATCCCCCATCAAATACAATAGAACATGAAGGTATGGTTCAGTTTTTAGCCTGGCATCCAATAACAACTCAGAACCCTGAGGACATTGTCTTACTCAGAGATATGAAATGCAAATGAACAGTAACATTGACAACTCAAGACCAAGCAGAAAACAAAGGACTTGAAAGCTACCTGGAAAGGTCTTGCATGAACACACAGGGGTTTCTTTTGTATTTTTTTTTTGGGGGGGTGGTGCAGAAACATTCATTTATGTGAAGAAGTTAAATGGGCAATTTTACTGTTGACTGGAGTCCCTGAAAATGCTCTAGCAGAAAGAAAACCTTGAGATGGTACAGTACAGAAATCACTTAACAGTGAAAGTCACCAGGAGTTCAGAAAAACTGGTTCAACATAAAAAGTTGCACTGTGTGAAATAGAACAGACGAATTCCCTTTCCTAAAACGCAGTCACAGCTTTCCAAGGTATTTTCCATCTTAAAGATTTATTCCTTGAGGTGTGAAAATCTCAGTCCTCCTGTCTGCCACTACTGCCCTGTCCAAAATACTCTAAGAAAGCCAGAGTAATACTCTTTCTACTTCTTTAATTCTCTGTTGGTTCATTATGTTTGTATTCTTTAAAATAGTTGAACTGCGTAGACGGGAAAAAAATCAGTATCAATCTTGGTTTACAAAAGTCAAGAATTATTTTCAGTAAGCTGAGAAATATTAGCAAAAAGCCACATCTCTCAAGACAGAATACTTTGGCGATACCTACTGGTTAACTCAGAAAGATACTCACCTCAAGGATGTCACCCATTTCACAAAAGTGATTTGTGAGCATTCCTGCTGCCCACATCAGCAGGATGCTCTACCATATCATTGGCAAAACTAAGTCAGAAATAAGGACAAACATGCCAAGCCTTCAGCCTCAAGATATGATCTAGCTTGATGGGACCAATGACAACTCCCCTCTCCAACCTGCTGCTTGCGGGTCAGGTGCAGAGCGGTTTTTACTCAGGGAACACACCAGGCCATAGCAGGAGAAAACCTGAGCACAGGGTGGGCCACTGAACCCTTGGCACGCACCCCACCGCAGTCCGTCACAGAACCACCTAACCATTATGTAGGTAGAGACTAAGAGAAGGAAGCAAAAGGTTGAAGAGGGGTCTGATGTTCAGCACAACTCCTGGCATACTGAAACCTTTGAGGAGGGTTTGCAAAAAATCTAAAACAAGTTCTGAGTTGTAACCATGTTACACAATGAAAAGTCAGGCCACATTTACAAGCCTTTCAGTGAAAGCTGGGCCAAATTTCAGTAATCAAGTATCAAGGCTGAACTTAACTTTCTCAAGATAGGGCAGCAGGCAACTTGTAGCTTCATCATGCTGCAATGCTGCTTGATCTCAGGATGAGGACACACAAAAATGAGTTAATTTCACGTGATTGCATCCCAGATATGACTGTCTTCCCAGCACCCTGGGGAAAAAATATTTTATTAGAAACTGAGGCCAGGGTCATACAAATTTGGCCTGTTATCTGAAATGTGAAGAATATTAAAACTTACAAGAGAACTCAGGAGACCTAAGACTAATAAAAATACAGTAAATGTTTTTGTGAACCCAAAAGAGGATTGAATGAAGAACAACAGCTTAGAAGCCGGGGGATGGGTAATTGTTTGCTGTTAAACCAGTAGAAAATCTAGTGGAAACAGTGTCTGGGGGAACGATGTCAAAAAGCAGTGAACTAATAAATATATGGAAAAGAAATACTAAGAGCCCTTCCTGGACTGCAAGCACTCTCCTCTTTTTTCCCCAACAGCTGGTACACTTCCTGATTTCTTGTCCTTGCGTGCATGTGCAGTCTCATCTCTCAAGGGTTTTTTTCTTAGCTAAACTGCTCAGAGGTAAATTGGAGGTTCAAACAAAATGTCTCTTTGTTGAATGTTGGAGGGACAGAAGAAAACAGCAAGTGTTTTTATAGCACAAGCAGAAAATTCAGCAGGGTAAAGCACCTGGTATTGGCTTGTCTAATAGCTGCCTTGCACGTCTCCTAGTGCAAACATACACAGACTTCTTTATTCCATCAACAGATTTCTTGAAGTTTCTGTATGACTCCCTCTTTCTTCCTATCCAATGAGATGAAATTGCTTTTTTGATGCACAGGTCCTAGTTCAGCCGGAGACCCTTAGATGGCCGTTCATATCTCTACCACTGGCTATCTGTTTTCCATTAATATCCTCCTTTCCACAACAGGATGACTGAGTTGTGAGCTGCTGAAACTCTCACAATTCAAGCAGTATTTTTCTAGTTTGAACTTGAAGCCTATCACTTGCTGCTGTTTGCACAGCATCCAAAGAAAGTTGTCTGAACAGCCAAGTCAGATATGTGAAGAAATTTGGGCTGAATGCCTCATCCCAAAACCAATTAGTCAAAGTTCCTGACTGATCCCACACAATGAATTGCTGCACTGATGATGGAGGGAGCCTAGACACTTGGCTGAAGGGCTCTGAATCCCTTTGTGAGGGCCAGACACTTATTTACCTTGTACTGCAAGGTAAAGGCAGGTTCCAAACAGGGCAGTCTGGAACTAGCCCGTTCAGCCCAGGGAGTCTCCAAAAACTATGTGGGTTCCTAATTCTCTCTTAGGATCCAATACTCAGAAAAACATTGCACTATACAGACAATACATCTGAACAATTCCATGTGCTCTGCCCACAAAATGTGCCTAAAAGTCCCTTGAGAACTGCATGGGGGAAAGCATACACAGTTTAGCAGATACATCACTACACACAAATGTATTTTGTTCCTTTCCCAATAATGCCTTTTGAATTTGTTGAAAAGTATTTGTAGAGAAAATGAAAGGAGCCCCTGGCATCAGGAGTCCTTGGAGAGTGAGCTATGCACTGGCTAAAGGCTCTGCTGATCACAGTTGGAAGGACAGCCTGACTTTATCAGGAAGATCAAGGAGAAGAAGAGATGGAATATGGGAAAGGTTGGAGGAAGATAAAAAGGAGGAATTTATCCACCAAGGTCAGCTAATTGGATAGAAGTTTCTGCATTGAGGTGGCTGGAAGCAGTATTAATCCAAGCCAAAATTTTGCCCTTTGGAACCTTGTATGTTCCTCCTGTAAGGCTTTTACATTGCCATAGAAAAGAAGGGTCTATTTTGGTACTGAATCATTCTGGGGCAGGTTTTTCTCTCCATATGTTTGCATAAATCTACAGAGGGCAATGGTGTTATACCACCGCATATTGGTGTGAGATCAGAGGAAAGCTCAGTATCTCTCACCTTGTTTGACAGACTCTTTGACCCATTTCACTCTTTTTTACTCTGTCAGCGTTCCAAGGTCAAAGACCATGCCCAAATCTAAATCAGATTATAACTCTGATGTTGTATTTTAAAGACATAGTCTTCCTTTTTTAAATAATTCATTATTTAAAATACACTTTCCTTTTTGTTAACCTTACTGCTACATCCAAATGATCTTGACTTGGGCTAGGTAGCATGCATTTCTGGGAGAAGGTATCCCATTTCCTCCACACCAGTTTTTATGGCATCATCATCATCATCGTAATTATTCACTTATTTCTGTCCTTGATCACATCCTCCGAAAAGCTGGCAGATGTGAAACCTGAACTACCCACAGGCCTCAAAACATCCCATAACAGTAGGTATCCAAAATGGTTCAGGTCATCTCTAATTTCTCTATGAATCTTATGTCTCCTTCAGAAAAAGGGTGGGGAGTAGATGTGCAAAACAGATAGAGGTACTATGAGAATCATATTTATCTTTCATAGAGTGAAGGGGAGAGTGTGTGTAGTAGGGGAGGGAGGGAGGAAGACATTATATACAAAAGAACAGCAGAAATTTAAAACACAGGTCAGATGAGATATGTTAACTCTGTGCAAAAGTTTCCTAGTGAGAATATTTCCTTTTGGATGATTTAACAAATGTAAGCTGGATCAAGTCTCCATTATGCAAGAAATATGTTTCTCCTCTAGCTATGCACAAATGGCTGGCAGAAGCTGCATATAGTCCCATCCTATAAACTGGAATCAGAAATAAATTGAAAGATTTATAAATTGGAGGTGCAATTCTTCAGCTACATTGGTTTAAAGATGGTGAAATGAATGACTAAAACATTCACTCACAGTGTTTTATGAAGCAGATCTAATGTGCAGGTTTTGTGACCTGCAGTGACTTTAACTTCTCAGTAAATCAAAAAGCTTAACAAATATTAAGATGGCAAAGATTACCTGTGTGTGCCAGATTTTATCTTTTATCCGTTATCATTTAGGAAATGAAAAGCTTGAGTCGGAAATCAGACAGCCAGTCATGTGACTCAGACGGTCTGGCAGAGCCACAAGACAAGAACCTGCAGGAGACACAGAAACTACACATTCACTGATTAGTTTTCAGCCCTTAAGAAATGGCTCTTTTTATTGTTATTATTGTTAGCAACCAATGAGCTTTAGAATCAGAGCAATTCCTTTCTAAATTCCACTGCTATGAAAATTCATTATCACAAGCTCAAGGAAGCAGCTGGGGCATATAGCTTAGGTCATGGCCAGGCTTAGGGGCAGCTCTGTACATATGTAAGCTTTGGAGGTGTTGAGATTTGAGGTAGAGCACACCAGCACCCATTTATCAACACAGAGGCCAAAGAAGTTGTTGTGGGTTAGGGGATAAAGCCGTTTTTCCCCCTTACCCACCCCCCCCCAGGTGGGGGTGGGGGGTGAGGGGGGAAATGGGCGGGGACGGGGCCAGTCCCCGGCATGGCTGCATTCCCCGCCCGCAGCGTTGGTGCGGGCCTGGTCCCTCTTGGGCCAGCGGGAGCAGCTGCCGCAGCCCGGTTTTGCCTGCACCGGGCGGCGTGGCCATCCTTGGTCGGGGCTCGGCTCTGCCGCAGCCCCCGCATCGCTGCATGACACCGGTGGCAGCAGCGGGTGCGGCGGCGGCTCTCCCGGAAGTGTGGGCGGCACGGCCGCTGGCGCAGGAAGCGTGGCTGCTGGCCCGGGCGGTGCGGCTGCCAGCGCAGCAGCTCTCACCGGCCCGCAGGAGGTCCTCGTTGGGCACGGTGGCGCATGCACCTGTGGTCCCAGCCACCGGGAAGGCCGAGCCCGGAGGATCGCTTGAGCCCGGGGGGTCTGGACTGTGGGGCACTGTGCTGGCCGGGGCGCCGAGGGCACCGCCATAATCGGATCCGCACTTCCGGCTCGGGGGACCAGCGCACTTCCGGCTCGGCCCCAGCGGTCCTGTGAGTGGCCTGGGTGCAGGGGCGGGGCCTGGGCGCTGACTGATCCGATCAGAGAAAGGCAGGCCCCCTGGGGGCCGTCTGCACATATGCAAAGAGGGGTCCCCTATAAAAAGGCGAGAGGGGATGCCATCTTTCTCTTTCTGCACTGGACACAGCCGTAGCAACATCGCTCCTCGTCCCCACGCCGAGACTAACCTCCGCATGTGGACGGATTAGCGACCCAGCAGTGGCAGCACCATGTAGTATCCCTGGGGGTGGACTGTTTCTGGGTCGCGTTTCTACGCACCTCCGCTCTGAGCCCTGCCCCGCATGCAGACTGATTCAGCAGCTACAGCACGGATTAAAGACCACATCTTTCCCTCAGCATTGGTATTCCTTCCCGGGAAAAAGGGGGGTGGCCATCCGCAGTTCTTCTAATTGTCTGAGTGTCTTTTCAGAAGCTGGGCAGAGGCTCGGCGCTACCCTAGAGCTCCTCCAGGTCGGCCCAGGACCCAGGACAGCTGAGATTGCAGTCCTTCTGTAATTATCCCGGCGTCTCTTCTGGAGCTCCAACAGAAAAAACGGCAATATCCTAGAGCTTTCCCATCCCAACGCGGGGTCTGGGAGAGCTTAATTTGTCTGTTTTTGTGCTTTATTGTCAGTTTTCTCTGTGTGTGAAATAAACCTTGTTACTTGTGTGTTTTCTTTTTGGGTGTGTGTGGCTTCTCTCGGACATCTCTCATCAGTACCACGCTTCCTAGTGGTAAAACCACGACAGAAGTCTCCATTTTCAGTCTTGACCCAGAGCAGCAGAAAACTGGTTGTCAGATAGAATCTTGGCTAATCCACAGTTCATAGATCCCTAGCATGTGGAGAGACACATCATGATTCCATTGATTTGACTTGGTAATACTGTACTGCAGTTCCTTCCTGAGAGTGCAGGAGGTAGCTGCCCCAGCAAAGATGTCAACTCTTCGTGTCTACAGACTTCCAAATATGCCATAGAGCTTCAGGGTGAAACAAATATTTATCTTCTACCCCAGCTCCCAACATTTTCCAAACTAAGGGCTAAAATAGTCAGTGTAAGATTAATAACTACTACGTAGATAGAATTGGATTATTTTTCATATTTTTGAAATATTTGCTAATTTATTAAACTCACATCAGGTCTCCTGGTGGGATACTGAGGCGGAGTGGATGAGGCGTGATTCAAGGCCTCAGAATAATGCAGAGACCTAATTGCAACAAGAACTTGAGCCTTTCTGAGGTCCAGCCACAAATCCATAGAAAGTGACACTATCAACTCTATTAGCTTGTCACACACATATATGCAATTTTTTCTCCCTTTTCCATCCAGTAATGTACATAATCCCAAAGGTTATACAATCTCCAGAATAGAACCAGACCTATAATAATTACATCAGCTACAACTGACACTGTAGGCTCTAGGTTTGCATACGCTGTCTTTGCTCCAGGAAGGTCTTCCCTTCCTTCCACCCTTGCAACCCTTGGTAGTCCCAACTACCAGGACCATTTATGGCCATCCTTTCCTCTTCCATCTCACAGACACAACTGAATGAAGTTGAACATAAATTGAAGCCCAAGAAGAAAGAGAATATAAAGAGTTTCATAAAAAGGATGATCCAATTTTTTTTCTTTATAATGTAACATCTCAGTTTAAAAATGGCATTAGTTTTCTTCAATTTCTTCAATTTTGAAGCTGTATAATAGCAGGACATGTTGATTTAAAGCACACAAAATAATAATTTCTCCTTTCAGCTTATACAAAACAAAACAAAAGAAAAAAGATATTAAAAACGTTCAGTGTTGAAAAACAGAACTGGGTTTATGATGTTATTTCCTGCACAGTTGTCCCTCTGTCCCAGTCTGAAAAGGTCTAAACAACTGACAATGTCAACTGTACCATTGCCATTGCTCCTCCTTGATGTGTAGTGGTGAGAAAAAAAGGAAGAACTCCAAGCAACCTTGCAGCTGGGGTACTCAGCTTCATTCCAACAGTGTAAGCAGTTGCTCATCAAGCAATATTTGGCCCAACATGTAATGCAAAAATAATACTACATCCAAAATAAATTACCAGGCAATTTGTAGGTGAATCAACAGAGTAGCTTATGCATTAGCAAAAAGAGGCCATCAGTTAACAACAACAGAACAATTCAAGCGAAAAGAGAATCAAACTTCAAAGAAGGAAACTGTGGGACCATTTATGTTAAGTAGCAGTTTTGTTCTAAGTTCAAATATGCATTATTCTCTATTACAAGCATGTGTAGTGACAGGACAAGGGAAAATGGTTTCACACTGAAAGAGAGTAGTTATAGTTTAGATATTAGGAAAAAGTTTCTTACTGTGAAAGTGATGAGGCACTGGAAGGGGTTGTCCAAAGAAGTTGTAGATGACCCATCTCTGGAAGGGTTCAAGGTCAGGCTGAATGCAGCACTAAGAAACATGATCTAGTGAAAGCTGTCCTTGCACATTGCAGAGGAGTTGGAACTAGATGATCTTCAAAGCCTCCTACATCCACCCAGGCCACTCTATGATTCTATGATTCCATCATATCCATGCTAAAACTTAGTATTAATGACTAATACTTGTCCTGAAAGTCAGGCCACCTTCTGTGGAAAAGATGGAAATGCATGTCTCCAAGACTGTACAGATAGACCTCTGTACTATAATAATCACGTCATAGTGTGTTATATAACAGATATATTTGATATAATTAATTAGTTAATTATAAAGTATTTATGGCATCCTCACATGTGCCTTCTATTTTTAAACTTATGGATTTAACACTAAGGAAGTTGTGAACTACTGTCCCTGTATTGGACTGCAAACAGAACAAACTCTGTTCACAACTAGCAAAGGGCTAAAAGGCAACTGTACAATCTGCTCTGAGCAAAGGGGTGCTGTGTATCTCTTTTCTGCCAAAAGCAGATTGCAACTCAGCAAGTCAGCTTTCTGCCCTGCTCTCCCTGACTTTGGGAAGTTATCTCACAGTGTGGAGTCACCCCTGCCACATGCACAGCTTGATACTTCTGGGCAATGAAAGCTTTATGGGGCTGAGGGCAGCTTGCTTTCTGTGCCCTACCCACTTCTGTCTTACTTTGATAACTCTGCAGTAAACCTTCGCTCTTCACACCAAAAACATGGCATCTGCATCGACCTGAGTCTGACCAAAGGACTTAACTGACACTTGTCTTACTTCACTTACCAGCCCTGGACTCCAAAAGAAAGGCACTGATAACTAAAGGTTAAAAAAGACCAAAACCTCTAAAGAACCCCACAAAACAAAACGAACAACAAAACAAAAACATTCAAAAAACCAAACCAAGACTGAAGTGCACAGTCTCATCACCGTTGCCTGCCCACCTTACTCCAAGGCCTGAATTACAAGACAGACTTGCTAGATTGTGAACAAAGCAGGATAGGGTGAAATCCTCTGTTTTGTTGGGGGGTGGGACAATATTCCTTAAAGAACAGCTATTTTCATTATTACACATAGCGGAATCCTTATGTTCATAGTAATTATGTAAACTCATCAAAGAAAGGACACCACCATATTGCTCTATGTTCCCACTGATTACCAGAATCAGTTTAAAAGCCAGTTTTCTCACATGGAACAGACCTTGTAGGAGCTTATGGCTGAAATATTACTGAGCAGAATCAGAAGCTGTGGCACAAAAGTAAAGAACCTGCAGAAACAGAAGAAAACTGTTAACAGACACAAGTAAGAAGCTTCCATTTTCTACATGGACAAGTCTGAGTAAATAGCCATGTCCATGAATATTTTTAACAAACTACATACAGTGGGGCTGCATTCACATTCTTGTTAGATTCAAGGTGATTCACTTTAGTAATTAAAGCTCTTCTATTAAATGGGCTTTTATAACTAAATTCACTGCCATTTCTTCAGTTCTTATTACAATTCAATTTACTTATTCATTTTTCTGTTCTTTGAGTTCATAATAAAATTAATAGCTGGCATTTCTAGTTCTGCTCCTTTTTGCGTTCTTGCCAGTAGAGTAGCATCACAGCATTTTGCAGTTTGGGCCATTAGACATTTTCTATGTCAAGTACCTTTTATATGCAACTCTAATATTTTTTTTTACTCTCCATTGTTTCTAATATCCCTTGAGAATCTTGAAAGTAATATTATTTCCTTAACAAGTTTGGCCTTTCCTCCTTCTACTTAGCAACTGATTTTCTTGTGGCCTTATTATTTGCTGCTATAGATTATAAGCAACTGTTACAAGATATTGGTGCTCACGTATGTCTGGGCTAGCAAAAAGAATCTAGAAATAAAGAAACATGTATCTTGTTTTCTTCCTAATTTTTTGACACTCTGCAGAGGGCACCACTGGAGAACATTTCCCCAGACCCTGAATTATTTACATCTCAGTTAAATTTTTATTAAACTTGACCAATCTCTTAATGTTTTGCTTCTCCAACTATAAAAATGGGCCTTTGATGATAACCCTGTCCCATTTTGTTATTTAAAATAAGCAGAGCAATAGCATTTATGCTACTAGGATCTTACGCAAAGCTCTTTAAATTTTGAGAAAGGCGGGTCCCAGCAGATAAACTTACACATGGGAGTCCAATGTGCAAAATGGAAACTGAGGCACATCACAGAGTTAGAATTTAAGTTCATCAAGCGGACCAAGTTCAATGAACTAATAGATTTCATATTCTGTGGTGCAAAGCTCAGTGCTTTTCCTTTGCTTTCTTCACCATTTTTTGTTGTCATTATGTTTTTTTGCAGAACATAAAGGTTTTCATTTGGAAATATCTTTGAGTTACAACTAGTTATTCAGTGTCAGGGATTACATTCCTCAGAGTGGAACAAGATACATTAAGGTCTGTAATCAAAGTCCCTCAGTACATGACATGAGGGTTTTAAAATCATTCCATGGGACTGCATGAAGTTAAAATTTACTCACTAGGCCCATGGGATACCACAGAACTGGCTTCCAGCATACCAGCCTTTCTCTTCCCTGTAAACCTACTTGAAAAACATTTAGAGGAACTGAGTCCCCTGGGTTCCCTCTTAGCTTTTTTTTTTTTTTTTCTGCCTTCTGGCCTGCCAAATAGAAACTGTTTCCAGGCTTTCTCCTCAGCAATGCAAGTGGCAAAATAGGCAAAAGTACTTAACACAGGAATTTACTTGTGACAACACATCTGCATACATGCGTTTTTGGACAACATGTTTTTAGCATACAGTAATTTTTATGACTTACATATATTTAAGAACCACAGAAACTGGAGGCTCCCAGTTCTCCATTCTTTCAAGGTTGTAGCAGGGGGAGGACAGGAAGGAGGCAGAGCTAAAGTTGTTTATGGGAGACAACACGTAATTGAATATCACTGGCATGCACACAAACTGTTCAGAAGGCTACTTGCACAGGCAGAGGGACAACAAAGAACAGAAGACCCTGTTCACATTTCACAGACCTTTAGCAATTCACTTTCTAAAGAAAGGACCTGAGAGAAGTAACTCGTCCAACAGGCCCAAAGGAGTCACAATGGCTACTTAATTATGAAAGCCTTCTAGGTACCTATATGTTAATTCATAGTCTAACGTGGTGTCAAGCTGAGGCAAATGAAGGTTAACATATTCTATTAGTCCCAAGTATCAAAAGAATTTCGTGGAATTGTTTAGATTGGAAAAAACCTCTAAGATCATTGAATCCAACCATTAACCTAACACTGTCAAATCCACCACTAAACATGTAATTAAGTGCCACACCTACAAAGTTTTTAAATATCTTCAGAGATGGTGGCTCCACTGCTTTCTTAAGCAGCCTATTCCAATGCATGATGGCCCTTTCCATGGAGAAATTTTTCCTAATATCTAATCTGAACTTCCCCTGGCGCAACTTGAGGCCACTTCCTCTCATTCTATCACTTATTATTACAGAGAGGAGGCTGACCACTGCCTTGTTATGACCTTCTTTCAGGTAGTTGTAGAGACCAACACAGACTCCCCCTACCCTGAGCTTCATTTTCTCCAGACTAATCAGCCCCAGCTCCCACACCCTTGCCTCCTAATACTTGCGATCTAGAACCTTTTTCAGCTTCATTGCGCTTCTGTAGACATGCTTCAGCATCTCAATGTCCCTTGTAATGAAGGGCCCAGAAATGAGTACAGTATTCAAGGTACGACCTTACCAGTGTCAAATACAGAGGGATAATGACTGCCCTAGTCCTACTGGCCTTATCAAACAATATGGTTCATGAAATATGGAATCTAATAATTATGTTCATCTTAATGGAAATTATTCATATAAACATGATCTGAATAATTGTGATTTATTAATTTAGACATAAATTTTATTAGCAGCTGATTTCAACTGAGTCTCAATCTGAACAATAAGTTGTTTTGTTAGACACATACAGGAAGCACTATCCAAAATGAAATATGGAGCACCAAGGCAGGATGCTCGTTGGTGTCCTCAATTCCTATCCCTGCCTCCTGCTATGTAACAACACACCTGTCCAGAGCAGAATTTCATTTGGAGAAAAAAAAAAAAAGATGGAAAACCTGTATTCCAACAAATTCCAGTAGTTAAAGATCTCTTTGAGGAAGAACTGCTGAAAAGTTAGATGGACAAAGGGCAGGATGGAACAGCTCAGCCACTGTGAATGGGAAGAACTATAAGAAATCCATAAGGAGATATCAGTAAAATACATATCAAGATAACAAGGTGAAGGAAACTGCTAACTCTAATATAAAATACACCAGTGCCAAACTCATCTTTCTGACCTTCCCCTTCACCATGTCTGTGCTGCAGCCAGTGGTACATCCTGCTCCCCACAGTCTTGCCCATACTTCCCTACAGAGCTGTACTGATCCAGGAGCACCCCACAAAACACTACCCTTTGCTGTTTCAGGAGAGCCACTTAAACTCTTCATGATTTGATTTTCCCCCTCTATACAACAGGGATAAAACTGCAGTCTTGGCAGAGATCTGAGAACCTTAATTCACTAATGTCTATAAACCCCTCTGAGGTTCTTATTCTGAAGGCACTGCAAAAATGCAAAGTATTATCACTGATTCAAACTGACCTTCCCCTTGAAATATCACCATTTGAGCTATAATTCCAAATCCTGACTCTAACCAAGTGCTACGCTGTGGGATTAACCACATTAATGCTTAAAGCTGTTGCTCTTTTTTTTTTCCCCTGTGTTCACAAGCTAATGCTTGTAGGGGTCTAATCTTGGACAATTCCTTGATGATACAGATTTTCAGATGAAAATTACTGTTACATTTTCCTAACTTCTAACAGAGTTCACTCTCACTGCACATAAAAATGTTGGAATGTTATTTAATTACAAACATAATATTTTCTGGATAGTTCTTCCTAATTTGAAGTTATCTATCTGTTGTCTGCACACAAACTGTAAATCATTGTATTAAGAGTGATTACACACCCACTGACACAGAAAATTCATGATCGGGTTGTGAGACATAAGAGGTTTACCAGATTGAATGTGGCATGGCCACATATTCTACAGAGTTTATTATTATTTCTAATCAACCCTCCTCCTGTAAACCAAGATCCCTTAACTAAAGGACTCTCACTGTACTTGAGAAGGACATTCCAAATTTCCGTATTTTTGAAATACACTTACACACATCAATGCTGCAGTCACATTTTCAAACACAAGGTTTTGGGCAGGTAGCTGGGTTTTCATCGTTAGGCCAAATCTGGCTTCATATGTAAAGAGCTAGGATCTGATCTGAGTGTGTGCTGGCTGTTTCACACTAGCAAAATACCTCAAAATCACAGAATGCAGAGCAAAGATGGTGTCAAACCTACTTTTT
>VYZS01089412.1:0-30896 GCA_013400695.1 Neodrepanis coruscans | reverse complement strand
GCCGAGGCCTGATGGCAACACACTGAGGGACTGCAGGTGAGCAAAAAGCACTGCAAGAACTGCAGCAGTCAGTAGATTGAGACTATAGGTGCACAGGTGACACAGGCACACTGGCACTCAGACCAGTTTAAAGACAGGCACAATTCCTACAAAGACCTGAGAGGCTCTAGTGAAAGGGGAAGCCATTGGATATTTTTGCCAAAGCAGTTGTGAGGGGTAGAAAAAGAAGAGAAGAGGCTCTTTTGATGATCCAGCCTGCTTTGGTCATTCTGGCTGGTTCTCACTGTTTGCCAGTATTTGAAGAACTGAATTTTGTCCCAGCAGAAGTCAGATGCTGGGGCTAAACCTTCTGGGACAGAGGAAATAAACAACAACTGTCAATTCATGGCAAGGGATCCTGCAAACACTGTCTGTTCAAGCCAGACTTTGCACATACAACTCCTGTAACCACAGAGGAGAGAGAGAGAGGTGCATCACCCATACACTCACCTGCCTCCATTTTCCTGGTTCTGTTTCTGCCTGTTACTTGAGAAGTCTAAACAACAGTCCAAGTCTGGCCTGAGGAACATGTCTTTGAGCCAGTCGACGTACTTTTGCAAGGCCACTGTCTGCGTGTGTCTGACTACCCTGGAAGCACTCAACAACACTGGCTTCCCCTGATTAGTAAGAGTAGAGAAGCCCATTATCACAGCCAGCTGCCTTTCCGGGTCATCACAGTCACTCAGGAATTTATCTATGTATCCTTCCATCTCTGTAGCAAATTTGAATCCCTGTGGAAAGTGAAAAACATGGTCAAACAAGCAGGTTTGGAACCTAACACTCAGTCTGAGTGGCTCTGTAAGTACAAATCACAGAATCCCAGAATGTTTTGGATTGGAAGGGAACTCAAAGTTCATCTCATTCCACCCCTGCCATGGGCAGGGACACCTCCCACTAAACCAGATTGCTCCAAGCCCCCTCCAACCTGGCCTTGGACATTTCCAGTGCAGATCACTTTAAAGAATTTGGCTACAGTGGACTGGACCAGCTCTTACTCTGGGTGGAAGTCCAGGGTGTTTCTCATACCATCTGCATTAGATTTTTCCTTTGATCCAGAAAGGAGGAAGAGGAGTTCCAAAATCCAATTCCAAATAAATTTTGTGCTTAAACCTCAAATGTACTTATGGAAACAAGCACTAACAAACAAAAGCATGAGTTGTCCCTTTTTTGTCTTTGCCTTCAAAAGTTCATGCAGCATCCAGCACAATGACAGACAAAAAGGAGCTTCTGGACACACAGAATCAAAGGGACTGCTAAGGGATGACATCTGACACTGCCAATATGCTGCAGGCTGCCCTTTCTTTGCTCCCCCCCATCATTACACCTTTGAAAGCAGATGGGGCAATGCTGGACAGTTTCAAAGCCTTTAAAATAGGAAATTACAATTAAACAATTACAATTATATTACAATTATATCCAGTACACTGCAACCACTTGTTGTACAATAACCTTGCTTTTAGTAAGAGTTCAAGGTCTAAAAGTATATTAATGTTTTTTTACACCTTCAGCCCTGAGCATGAGCACATTCAGAAGACTTACCTGAGTTGCCACCACATATTCTCCATAGTGCAGCATCACCTTCCCTTTGAGAACCACCTGCAGCTGCTCCATGGACAACACGGGGAGAGCACTGCCCAGCAACCGGTAGCACATGGAACTGAGTGGGAACAGAGAGGATTCCCTCAGGCTGAGGCACAGCAGGAAATCCACACACAGGGGTAAGACAGAGAGGAAGTGGTGGGGCAGTCGAAAATTCTGGGTCAAGAAACAGAAAGAAAATATAGGAAACAAAAAACCAAGCCAACCTCACAGGTCCTGATTTCTCTTTCAATAGCCCATTCTCCACAACTTCATTCCAGAACAGTTCAAAGGCACCTTCCTTCAGGGCAACTTGTAGCAAATCAAACACTACACTAGGCAATTTCTTGTCTTCCTTCTCAGACTTGGCAGCACTTTTCAGTAGCCCTACAAGTCTAGAAGAGGAAATAAAATACTGTGAGAGATCTGGCCTGGAGGCGGATTGCTGAAAGCCCAATCCATCCTGCTGAAGGACACAGGACATCTCCTGAGAACTGCAGGCTGTGACTCCTGGGAAAAATAACAGAGCTGTAATTTAGGAACCTGCATAACATTTAACACCTAACCCTTAACAGCATTTGCATTGACAAATACAGGCAGGTACCTGAATCAGAGCTACATTTCTCCAACAGCCAGCCAAGGGGTCAAGAGAGTTGTATTTAATTTCTTTATTTACCTGGGAATATTTTCCTTATTTACAACTGTAGGTGAACCAAACAGCTTCTTCAGCTTTTTAGGTTTCAAAACACCAGGAAATTTCTGCATTCCCACAAGCAAAAGGTGCAGGTTCTCTGGAGATGTGAAGGCTGAAGAAAGGTCACCTTGCAAGATGTCAAACAGGACCTCCTCAAACACACTTTCAGGAACCTAAGCAGGAATGAGGGTGAATGCATATGAGAACATCTGAGGGTATTTCACTAATTCACAGTGCAGTATACTAAAGTATCTTTATTGAATGGCATTTTACTAAGAGCGTTCTGGAAACTTTAGAAACAGCCTTTATGGTGAGACAACCAAAAATAAATAATAGATGTGTCCAGCACTGCCAGACAGTCCCAGGTGCTTAACCATGGGGAGTAGGACAGTATGTTGTCATTAGACAGTAATTCTGGTCAACTGACTCCAGCTGCAATTGTTCTCTTGCTGTCTGACTGCTCCTGTCAGTACAGTCATGCAGCCTAGGGAGGAGGAAACTCTCTATTTTGACACTGGCAGTCTTCATATCTACAAACAATATCCACTTAAAGATGCAAACAGAGAAACTCTCTTCTTTTACTACATTCTCAGAGTTCCTTTACTCCTTGTCACAACATCGTTTCACTCCCAACAGCCCAAAATTCAAGCTTGGTGCATAAAAACAGAAGGTTTGCTGTTTGGAGTTTTCAATATACTTCTACTCTATGGTCTAACATATCAAGTAAAGCGGGAAAAAGGAGAGTTTGGGTTTGTCCATGATGAAATCAGACTAAGCTAAACCAGAGCATCCTTCACAAAATACAGACAATACAGGAAACAGCTCCCAATTTAAAATGACTCTTCCACACCCCCCACCTTAACTTCCAGCTATGAACAATCTAAGAGAGAAGCTGACCCTGAAGCCCAGCCCTCCCTCCTCCCATTCCCATGTGCTGTGCCCGTACCTCAGAGGTGATGTCAATGAGAGTTTTGCGTGGCAGATCCCGGAGATGTGTGTGGTGAGTTGTAAGCTGCTGAAGAAGCTGAATGCTCTCTAGCAGAGCCTTCCGGTCCTAGAAGGAAGGATAAGACAAAAACAGAGAATGTATAACAGAGATTAAGATGAAAGCTCAGGTAATAATCCCCTCTTGTTCATGCCTATTTGTAATTAAAAAAGTAAACAATTGTTTCCTGGTAAGCCACTCAGCTTTTCCCAAATTGGTGTGTTTTCCAGCTGGATATGACAAAATATCCCTTCTTTCCAGGAGAGGTAGGAACCTGCTGTACTATTTGACACTATCTGACAGGAACAGACACTTAAAAGACACAAAAAGTCCATGGATAACAAAAGAGAAAAGAACTGAACTTGATGCTTCCAGTCCCACCACATTCATTAGCCAAGGACCTGGGATCCTCTGTTCCAATCCCTCTGCCCCAAAACCAGAACTGACACACTTAACAACATTGGTACCTTCACAAGCCGCCCAGACTGGAACAGAGCCATGACTCCAAAAAAGTTCCCAAAAGCAGCACTTCTCACAAGTTTCTGAAAAGAAAGGAAAAATAGAAAAGGGGTTAAAAAACTCCTTTAGATAGATTTCACATCCAGCTACAGCTCTGCCATAGGGAGAGAACATACTGAAAAGCAACCCCCTGCATGATCTTTAAGAATTGTCCCAAATTATCTTTTTATCACATAGACAAATCTCAGCTAAAACAGAGAAACAATGCCATCAACTTCCAGTTTTCACAAATATTTCTGTTATTTCATTATAGTAATTTGCTTTAGCAAGAACCTCAAAACTACAGTACACACCAAGACTCCAAAGAATAGAGAACAATGAATTTAAAGTGGCAGTTACCAAATGCTGCCATGAGCTGACTCACCTTTTTCACTTTTTCCAGACTGTGTTTTTCTTTTATCTGTTCCAGGACACTGCACAGTGGAATTTCCTCAAAAGCCTGTAAAACCTGAGGAGAGAGATGGAATAGCTCATCTTGCAGCTCCTGCATTTCATGAAGTTTTACTGGGTTCAGTTAAAACGGAGCTGGACAGAAGAGCAGAAGTGCTGCTTTATCAGGCCAGAGTAGAGACAACTAGATTAGTAAAGATGTGTCAGAACAGGAAATAGGCTGGGAGAGCTGGAGTTGTTTAGCACGGAAAAGAGAAGGCTCCAGAGAAACCTTAAAGCTTCTTCCAGTTCCTAAAGGGGCTCCAGAGCCAGAGAGGGACTTTGGACAACAGCTTGGAGGGACAGGACAAGGGCGAATGACTACGAACTGAAAGAGGGCATGGTTACATTAGATATTAGGGAAAAAGTCTTCCCTATGAGGGTGGGGAGGCCCTGGCACAGGCTGCCCAGAGAAGCTGTGGCTGCCTCATCCCTGGAAGTGTCCAAGGCCAGGTTGAATGGGGCTTGGAGCAACCTGGGATAGTGGAAGGGGAGTGGGAATGAGCTTTAAGGTCCCTTCCAACCCAAACCACTCTGGGATTCTGAGCAGACACAAATATACCTGTTGACATTCCTTTCTTTTTCTTTCCCTGTACATGACATAGTAGATAAATAATGAGCACATTTTACTGCAACTGCCTGATCCTGTAAAAGAAGCAATGAAACTTTCCAGCACAGCAAGGCCCTGATTAAAGTGGGAAGAACACAGGCTTCTCTGCTTTATGAATTTCCCAGGTGAGCTGAGGTCAGGCTGCACTGGTGACTTCAACTGCTGGGATTCTTTCCCATATAACAGACTCAAGCACCATGGAGTTGAAAATCAAACTCTGAAGTGTTTGTTAAAGCATCACCTTTTCAGATTTCCCACATAAACAGCCCAACACCAGAAGCCCAGGTCAGTTTTAAGAAGTTGTAACAGTACTAAATGCAGCATATATGAAAATTTGTTCAAAGTTTGCCAACTAAAAATGGCTCTTCAAGTAGGACAGGATTCTGTGGCAAAAGTGTGATACTGGTAGAGTTTATAACTTTATTGTGTTGTTTTTAAAGCAGAGTAGCACCCTTTTAAAACCAGAGTTTTCTATGGCCACTGCCAGAGCATTCCCTGCCCTGTGCAGGCAGCGCCGGCAGAGGGGAAGCCTCCACCCTCCAATGAGAGCAGCGGGATCCCAGGAACTGAGCGGGGACTGCAGAGCGCTGGGAGACACTGACCTGCGCCAGGGCCAAGCTGAAGCCAGGGCGGGCGGCCTCGCGGGTGGCTCCCAGTCCCTCCACCAGCCTCTTCAGGCTGTACTTCAACTCATCGTCCTGCAAGAGAAATCCGGCTCAGCGATGCCCGCGCTGCTCCGAGCCCAGTGGGGCCGCCGGACCCCCGGCCCGGCCTATGCCCCCCGCACTGCCGCGGAGAGATGAGCTGGGCCGGACCGCGCCGAAACGAGCCGAGCCGAGCCGAGCCGGGCCGGTGCCCACCCGCACCCACGGCCCCTCCGGCCGCCGCCTCACCTTCTTGCCCTCCCGCAAGTGCCGCAGGAGGTTCTCGGTGGCCGCCAGCCGCACCTCCTGCTCCGGCTTGGCGATGTCCCAGAAGAAGTCGAGGAAAGCGCGGCCCTGCCACAGCACCCCACGGGGATCGGCCACCGCCGCGCCGCCTCCGCCGTGCTCCTCCATCCCCTCCAGACCCGCCGTCCCGGCCACGCCGCCGCCGCCGCCGCCGCCGCTGCCGCACGTGGGGCCACCCGCCCGCTCCGCCTCTTCCGGGGCAGCGGGGCCGCAGCGGGACGGGTCCGGATGGAGAGAGAACGGCGGCTTGGCGGCCCCTCGGCCTCTCAGGGCTTCCTCTCACACCCCGCGCTCCCCTCACATCGCTCTCCCCTCATGGCCGGCCCTGAGCGTCCCCCGCTCCCCTCAGCGCCTAATCCCACAGAATCATGTTCGTTCCCCGCTGTGCAACGAGCCAACGACACACCCAACAAGACACATTGACAATTTATTTCAGAGCAGCGCATCCCCCCGTGGCCGCTGTGTTCCACTAGTCAAGCACCGCCACTTCCCGCACGGTTATTTATACGCAGAAATTCACAGTACAATTTCCAAGTATTATTTTCCCGTCTATTTGGATTGCTTGGTAATTTCCATACGAGTTATGTAACCCCAGGGAAATTCTTTGCGTGCTCAGGGGAAGGGTCTTCACCTGGGCAGGGTATTTTTGACCTGTAGGTGTGATTTTCAGTGTTGTAACAAAGATAATTCAGGTATAGGATATATGGACCTGGGGTATTTTTCCAAATCCTAAGACATACATCAAATGTGTGGATTTACTACATCCTTGAGGCTGGTCAGTTCCAGGATGTCCTTGGCTGCTGCCTGTTCCACTCATAAGGTCTTTATTGCTGGTTAGGCTGGAAAGTGTACAAAGATCTTACATCAAAGAGCATCCTGATTTAAGATAATCCTGACATATCCCACATTTTGCACGTTCCCTTCCTGACCCCCAGCCCGGACCCCTCGTAGGACTCATCCATCCCTGTCCTCTCCATGGGATCCCTGAGCTCCTCCCGCTGGGATTCACAGCTCTGGAGGGAATTTCGGATCCTCTCCCTGCAGCGTGAGGGGTCACAGGGACACGAGGTGTGGGTACAGTTGGTTCTCACTTGAGTTTATTACAAAAAAATGAAATAATGGCCCGGGAAAAAGAGACAAACCAATTGGTGCAAACGGTACTTTTTAAGGGCGCTGTGAAACTCCCTGTGCAGCCTGTTGTCTTTATTTACAATAAAATCCAGAGGTATCCTCCAGCTGCCCTGCCACACTCCCGTGCCAGTCCTGGGAGGGCAGGGAACGAAACACATGGAGCAGGATCCACTCCTGTGATCCCTAGAGGATGAACGAATGTAAGCCCTGGAGAAGGATCCGTTCTCTGATCCCCGGGACATACACCAAGCACCGACGGACCCACCGGGGCGGCTGAAGACGCTTCAGAGCTGGGGCCGAGGCTGTGTTGGCACCGAGCGCCCAGCGCTCCCCGGAGTGCAGCCTGGGCAGATCCCGGGCAGCTCCATGGGCAGATCTCCTCCAGCGCTCTATGACGCAGGACAGGCAGCAGCGCGGGCAGCCCCGTCGGAGCGGGGAGCTGGCAGCAGGCACGTCGCAGGGCAGCCCCGGCCCGCGCGCCGCCGTATATAAGCGTTGCGGGGTCCTCGGGCGCAGTCCTGTCACGCTCGCACGGGGACGAGGCCGCGGCGGCGATGGCGGATTTCGATCCCTACGACGACCGGGCCTACAGCAGCTTCGGCGGCGGCCGCGGGTGAGCGGCAGCGGGGCCGCGCCCGGGGCTCCCCCCGCGNGGCTGTGCCCGCGGGGATCTGGGCCGGGAGCGCCGAGAAGGAGCGGGGGGGGTGTGGATGTCGCTCTTCTCGCCTGGCCGAGGGGGAGCCAGGGGGGCGCTGGGCCGGAGCCAGGGCGGGCCGAGAGGGGCGGAGGGAGCGGGGCAGGGGCCGCTGTGCCCCGGGGTGGGATGTTTTCGAGAGCAGGCAGCACTGCGGTGGCAATGGCAGGAAATGGGAGCGCTTTGTGGAGCCTCCGCGTGGGCAACGCTGGGAGCCGCCGTCCTGCGTTATCCGCAGGGTGCTGATCCCGAATTCCTGATCTTTGGGAATAGCGCTTGTCCCCGTGTCCTTGTTGGACTCTAGGAGAGGGGCTACAGAGACAATAACCAATTACAAGTTTGTCTGGAATCACTTTCGGGAGGTGCAATCAAACAATTGGCTTTTCTGGCGGTTGCTGCTGTTACAAGCCTCTGTGTGCCCCGAAATAAAACGGCAGGCACGACAAACTTCCTTGTGAGCAAATCCTCCCCACTGTATTATTGTATAATCTAATCTCCCAAGGTCTGTTTCCTGCTCGTCAGTGTTGGTGTCCTTTTCTGCTCTTCGAGGAATAACTTGGTTTTGTTTCAGGCTCTTTGGGCAGCAGGGAGGAGCTGCTGGTTGGAACAGCACCCAGTTTTCTTGTCTTTGGAAAGACAAGAAATTGCGCTAGGACACTTAAGTTTTTTGTCTTGTCTTTTGTCTAGCCCTTAGCTTTTTAAGCTCACTTTTGTGCTTAGACACAGATACTCCTTGTGTCTAATCCAGAGATGTCCCAGACATGGTTTTGTAGGGTTTTTTTTGTTTGTGGGGTTTTTTTGTTTGTTTTGTTTTGTTTTTTAATTCAGTAACAAAATAACCTTCCCAGCAGCCTAAAGTGGCACTCGACACATAATAAATTCAGATGTTGCTTCACAGTGTAGTCAATGTGGGCACATTCTATGAAGTAATAACATTACACTTAAAATGTGGTTTCATGTTCAGATTGCTGAAACAGAGAACTTAATCTTGCTCTCAGGCAAGACCTGGATCCTTGTTTGGATCCTGCAAATTAGTAGATGCATTTACAGAATGAGAAAATGTACTTACTCTGGTTTAGCTGTAGTTTTAAGCCTCAGACACTACTAATATTAAAGTACAATTGTCTTTGCATCTAATATATCATTATTACCAGTAACTTCCTAACAACTAATTCACAATTTCAGACCTTAACAAGTCTCTGTACTTTGGATAAAGTCCTGTGAGTGTAATGAAAACATGACTGTTCTTCTTGAATATTCTGATTAAAGAATCCTGTATTAAAGTGGCTCTTACTCATTTTTAGACACACCGGGACTATAAGGATAGTGTAAACTCAGTTGAGATACAGTAGTTTTTGTAAAAGCAGCATTTTAGATGATCTTTGTGTGTAGAGATGTGATCTCAATGTGACAGATGGGAAACCAGTGCTCAGCAGGTTCCAACACGTCAGAGCTGCCTCTTCCTCATAATCTTCAAAATTATGATGGAAGAGCACCAGAATGTGACTGTGGTGTGAGGAGATGGGATTTTGCTACACTTGAGGTGTCTATTGGTCCCTGATTCAGAGCTGGAGCATCATGGGATGGAAAACTCACTTTATTCCAGATGAAGAGCTGACATGAAGATGCTGACATGAAGGACAAAAGACTTGCTATAAAACCTTTCTGGGAAGCATTTTGGAGCCCAAAATTTGACACAAAAACCTGTAATGAAGCACACTGAGGCCTGGTTTAAACTCTGAACATCGGCAGAGCTTCTCAGAGTCAAGGGAAGGGAGTGTTCATCACTCCTGACTCTCTCCCAGGCTGTTTATTTAGGTGTGGCTTGAGGCACTGGGCACTAAAGGTTAAGATTCACCTGCTGAAATGCTGCACCGGTCAGTGAGAATGGAGAGTTGGACTTTATTGTTCTGGCAGTTTGGATCCTGTGTCTTTCTTACCCATCTGGTGTTAATAGAGGTCTCCTCATTTTTAGCCTTGGGTAAGATTTTTGTGGATCTTGTGTTTACAGTGGAGGTGTCCAGGGTTGCTCAAATAATTGGGTTTGAATTTAGAGTTGTGGTCCTGGAGGTTCCTGACAGAATGTGCACTGCCCCAGTGAAACTCTAATGCTGGAACCCAGGTGGGCTTTGATCCCTGGGGAGAGGCTGTTTAACTCAAATACTGACTTTCAAAATATCCTTTGTTTTGAACTTTTGACAGATTTTGTATTATGGAGAGGTAACTAAGCTTTCCAAGAGAGTAGCTACAAAATAGTACTTTAGTTGTTCTTTTTGCTGTTTCACCCCAGTGTGGCCAAAGTCATTCACTCTGCCCACCAAAAGTTAAGCTGAATTATAGGAGTGTTTGCTAGAAGCAAGCTTTCATCTTCAGCTTTGTGCTTTGACTTTGTGAAAAGGAAATCAAATCATGTCTTTTGAATTCCCACACTAAGATGACATAATTGTTACCTAATTGTGTCTGAGCAGGAGTTACACTGAGTGGGAAATGCAGATATTCATTCAACACTCTGGTGTGACCCGGTTCACTTAGTTCAAATACGTTTTCAATTATTTTTTGACTTTTGTCCTATTTTGTTGCAAATAAGTGAATCTTTTTTCAATCTCATTGTTTAGTTACTGAAGGTCAGCCCCCTTGTTAAATTTATTTTGCTGTTTCAATATGGGAAAAATGTAGGGAATTACAGAAACAGTCACTTTTTGTGTTGCTATACCCAGTTATAAGCAGTTTGGAACTTCTTGACCATCCCCATTCTTCAAGTGGAAACTGAAATACCAAATACATAGTGATACATCTGATAACAGAGTTCTTAATATCAAATTCAAAAAGAAGACTTCATTTTCTAACTTAAAATCAGCCAGATTGCACAACAGGGCATGGATTTCTACCCAGGCACTCTGGGACATTCTGGTGTGCAGTGGCACAGAAAATCCTTGTGGGAATTGCAGGTGTGGTTTCTGAAGGGGCTCAAGGGGAGCTGAGTGGAGGTTGCTGGTGGAAGTTGTACTTCCAGCCCTTGGTCTCCTCCTCCTTCCCATCTTGGCACAGTGCTCTGTGCAGCTGTGCAGATCACCTGGTTGGTCTGGCTGAGAGTGAGTTTTTTGGGGAATCAGCTCAGAGAGGAGGTGAGTGGCAGCTCAGGGAACGTGTACAAGGAGGGGATGCCCATTGGAAACTCAGCTGGGGCAATTCCAGTGTTCCTACAGAACATAAACGTTGATCCTCTTCTCTTTTTTCAGCTGCAAATTCAATGTATGATATTTTAGTAGTTTTTCTTAATGCCACAGATGAGAACTAAGGACAAAGACATGGAACTGGTTCTCTGTATTACGGAATTATTTGGAAGACCAACTCAGCTTCCTTGGAGTTCCTCCTTAAGACTCAGTCTTGTGACTGAAATTAATTAACAGCACACAACTATTACAGATTTAGTTCTCTGTTGAGTTTTTGACTTGTTAATGAGACAAAGGCAGATGAGGAATATTGTCAAAAATGCAAAAATACAAACCTGGGTGGACACTAATTAAAGATATGTAGGTTGAGATTCAAGTATGTTTAGCAGCATGTTGATAATGTTGGTGACAAATGATTCCTGCATGGAGCTGCTGCCATAAAAAGGCACAAATGACAGGCTCACCTAGGAAGAGTTAAGGAATCTTATTCAAGCCTAATGCATTATCTGATTCATTAGGAATAAAATATTTATTCTGGAATGAACAAAAATACTGACAAGTACCTTGCCTCCCCAGTAGATTTTCTGGCTGCATGCAACCAGCCAGAATAAAGGGAAATAATAAAATGATTTGGATTTTAGGTAGGACTTTGCAGTGATCTAATTGGTCCATGTCACACTGGCAGATCTGCTTGGGGGTACAGCTTGTGTCCCACTCTGCTCTTAAATGCACTGGAAGCCTCTGGGAAGGGGAACAGACAGGAACAAAGCCCAGGAGAACGAAGGTGATGGGAAGATGGGAAGAGTAGTAGGGAGGTGTCCCAGGTAAAGGTCAGATTGCTTAGGGGGCTGATGGTGTTGGAACCAGTGGCATCCTGTAGTCTGCAAGTCTTTAACTTGACCTTTAACTTAAGGTTGCCATGGACATTCCTTGCTCCCTGTGCAGGAGATCCAAGTTGACTTTAGAAGATGAGGCTCTGCAGGAAGTGTTTCATTAGTAAAGGATTTAACTGAGACAGTTTAGTTCCTCAGAACCCAAGAGCTCAGCTGAGACTGAGGGACAAGGGAGGGAAAGACCACCAAGTTCACCTCAGTCTATAATTCACAAGACACTGAGGAAGCAGGAAACATCCAGATAGCACTGAAATTGGTTCCTCTGCCTTAGAACCCCTTGTTCAGCCAAGGTTTTTATTGTGTGTTTGATTCAAAGCATTCCAGTCCAGGTATCTGACAGTTGTGGCAACAACTTCAGACTCTGGAAAAGGTGTTTCAGTTTAGCTAAACACTGCTGAGATAATTGGGATAACTGGGAGGTGGGTGTTGATAATGCACTATTTAGTTAAAAGCATTGGATCCAGTTGAATGCCAGGATAAGGTGACAAACCTGTGCCATACAACTATTTCTTCATTGCTATAAATTATTCTTAAAATCCCTTCTAAGATGTGGGTTTTGAGAGGTAATGCTTTTGAGCAGGGGACGGTAGAGATAACCTTTCATTGCTTTTCTTAACAAATTGTGGGATGAGGAAGAAGGTCTTTCATCACCTTGTTACTGAGTTCATGTATTGAAGTGTAACATTGTTTTCCCACTGAAGTACTGCATCAGGAATACTGGAATGGAGTTGGCTGGTAGAGGAGAGGGATGGGCAAGCTGACTGAAGCTGCGTCAAAATCCCCTTGCAGGCAATCCCAGAGCACCTGAGCAGTGCTATAAACTGCACTGTGCCTGTGCTGGGAGTCAATTCCAGAGAAACTGCTTTTTCCAACAGGTCTCGTGGTGGTGGCCTTGGTTCCCGCAGAAATAAAGAGCTGCCAACAGAACCCCCTTTCACAGCCTATGTGGGAAATCTGCCCTTCAACACTGTCCAGGGAGACATAGATGCCATCTTCAAGGATCTCAGCATCAGGAGCGTGCGGCTAGTCAGGGACAAGGAAACAGACAAATTTAAAGGTCAGTCTTCCCAGATGCTTTGGTGGTAAATGGGTAACTGGAAGGAGAAAAAAAGGCCACTTTAATGGGGAATTTCAGTCTGAAGCACAGCTGATCTGTGCTCTTTATGTTGAATGGTACAGGTTTCTCATTGGTTTCATTTGAGTAAGATTCACTGTTACTTCCATCATCTGATGTAACCTGAGTGACAAGCGTCAATATTTGCCTTGCCATAAAGGGACTTTCTCAAACCCTGTTTGTTCTGTACGAATGCTACCAGAACTGAAGTGTCTGACCCACTTAAGATCCATGACCTTAAGCACGGGGTATTTACACAATCTTCCTATACTTCAGAAGACTCACATTGCTTCAGCTCTGTCCTTTTTTAGTAGACAGGGAGAAAAAGAAAGTAGATTCAGGCAACTTGATTTGCATCCTCTAAAATGGCTTCTATTGGAATTGGCCAGTGGAAATGGATTATATTTAAGTTATTTTTGCATGTGGGAAAGGCTTAACTTAGATAACAGAGGATCTTTGAAAAGGAATAAATCCACAAAATCACACTGGCCATGCAGGTATTTCAACTTCTTGTTTACAAATACTGGAACCAAAAATCAATATTCAGTTGAATAACTGTCTGAAGGCATAGATCAGATCTAATCTGTAATGGGAACTCTGTGGAAAAGGGAATTAGGCTCTTGGCATGTTTCAGGATTTGCACCATCATTAACAGACACGGGTAAATTTGGTGTTAATGATGACTGGAGTTTGAGCCATGTGCATCTTGAACTTACCATGGCTCATATTGGAAAGAAAGGCTTTTAGCGGACATGCAGGAAGAGTAGCTTCTTACCAAGGCCTTTTAAAGTGCTATTAACTTGAGATTTGTTTTTCACAGGATTTTGTTACGTAGAGTTCGATGAGGTGGAGTCACTCAAGGAAGCTCTTACATATGATGGTGCCGTAAGTACACTTGCAATTATTTTGTGACATCAGAGATAAGCACAAGTCTCAAACTCCTTGGCAGCCCTTGAGATACATCCTGAACAAATTCTCCCCTTGATTTAACAGCTTTTGGGTGACCGGTCACTCCGAGTGGACATAGCAGAAGGCAGGAAACAGGATAAAGGTGGCTTTGGCTTCAGAAAAGGTGGCGGGCCTGATGACAGAGGTGACTTCCATTTTTCTAAGTAGCTTCTTAAATATAATGGTTGTAGTTATATCTTCTGGTGCTGACTAATGCTGAGACAAGGCATGCAAGTGAATGTGAAGATTATATTGCAAGGAGAAATTTTGCAGGTACATGTTTCTAACCAGCTGCTGCTGCTGCTCCTGAGGTGTCTGTAATTTAGCTGTGCTTTGTGTCCAAGGCTGGATATGTTGTCACTCCTAGCCCAGGAAGTGAGACCAATACCCCAGTATTGTGCTGTGTCTTGCAGAGGACAATCATAAACCCAACAGTCTGATCTGCTACTATTTTATTGTCATGTAAGAAAAGTGAGTAAGCACAAGTAGAAAAATACTTACTTTGGACTGTGCCTCCTGTTCCAGGGTAAAAACAGGATTGGTTGAACCAGGCTCACTAAAGGTTTCCATTGAATGTGTATTAGAGAAACTTTTTTGATTGCTTATTTTTGGTTAATTTAAACTGACTGTTCCTGTGCAATGGAACTTGATAGTACTGAAAGGAAAGGTTTTTCCAGGAGCATGACTTTGGTTATTGAAGGGCTGAAACACTGGGTTGGTATCCCCTTACCCAGTCTTTCCCATAGCTTCAGATCTGAACACAACTGTGGCTTTTTTCCTAGGAATGGGAGGAGGTTCCCGAGAATCCAGAGGAGGTGGATGGGATTCGAGAGATGACTTCAATTCTGGTATCAGTATTCACACTTATACAGAAAAGAAGCCTAAAAGGCACCGAAATGTTCTCATTTTCATTTGTCCCCATTACTGCTTTGAATCTGCTGTTTGTGCCAACTTGGGACAACCTGCAGCTGTGGTGGGATTCCTCAGGGGGAATCTTCCATTGCCTTGTAACAGAGGATTGAAAATTCTGTAAAACAACCGTAAATGACAGTGTTTGTCCAGATGTAGCCTATGGTGTCTGTTTTAAGCATTTCTCAAACATCTGGCTAAATAAATGTCTCAATAGTAGCAGAAACAGACAGGTGATGTGGAAAAGCTGATACTCTCTTATAGCAGAGGCTTTCACCTTTTTACAGAGATCATTTTATGTGTATTCCTGGAGAAACTGACTTCTCCAAAGATGGATTAGTGTTCCTAATATTCCTGAACTTTTAGACCTGTTACAGTAATGCAAGCTGCAGCAAGTGACTGAGCTTGCTGAGTACAAGGTAGTGACAGAGCCACTGGGTTTGCTCTTGCCTTCCAGTCAGTTCCTACCTATTAGAATCCAGGGTGGCATTAATACAATGGCGTTTGTCCTCTGAAATCGTGGGTTTGGTCCATTTTCTGATGGGGAGATACTGGCAACTTTGCAATGTCTGGTCTCTGCGTGAGTGGAATGGACGGTGTAGGAGCTGTGCCAGAGTGTGCCCTTGCCACCAGCATGGATTGGAAGTGTGATGGTGGAGAGAAGAGCTTGCTACAGCACTGTGCTTAACCTGCCTTTGGAGCTAAGCCTTCATACCTTCTTTGGCAGCTTCTCCAAACGTGGATGCATTTGAGGCTGGTAAATGCTGGATGAGAGATTTCGTGAGCCAAAAGTTTAGCATTTAAGTCTTAGTTGCTACAGCAGCTTTTCTTCTCAGGTTACACAGCCTTGCTCTGGATGGAGCAAACCATCTTTAAAGATGGTTTGTTTGGCACTGAAGTAAGTAAGGAACAGCTCTGCAACTCTGACAAATACTGTAGTGGAAAGGAAAATCTCAGTTGGGAACCAAAGAACTTTCTTTTCCAGGCAGCTTCTGAAAATCTGAGCATACTCACCTTTGGTGTGCTGTTAACCTGAAGTATCCTCTCCAATTCAGTGCAGGTAGCGGGGGCTTGGAGAGATACTCTGGGGTAGTCACTGGTACAGACTGGAACTCTGGTCAGTGACAGACTTTTTTTTTAATGCAAAAGCTGAAGAAATTGAGTCAGTTTAAAGTCTGATTTTTTTTTTTCCCCTTCAGCCCTTTAATTAGTCTGGTCAATGCCATGTCAGTTTATAGTACACCTAAAAAGCCTTGGGGTTTTGCTTTGTGTTGTTAGGACTATGTATTTCACTACTCTTCATTTGTTGTGCTGCTGCAGATTTCATGCTAAGGCTGTAGCCAGTGTGATCTTCTGGCTAAAGCAGTACTGTGAGTACTTGTAGTGTTGTGTCTGAAGTCAGCCAATGCTGTTAACAATCTGAAGTTGCAGCTGAAACTCATATTTTAAGCTCACTTGACCCACTCTCCAACACTCTAGTAAGCCTCTAAGTCGATAAAGCACTTTTTGAACTTGGCATAGCATACTTGGTTTCAAATGGAACCTGAATGACTCTTCCAGAATGTGTTAGAGCTCTGGGGAGCAAATCTGCAGACAAAGGCTCAGTGCATCACCTTGGACTGACAGCAGTGCCTTGCAAGGTTTTCTATTCATCCAGATAAAAATCTAGATTGAAAACATTGCAAAATATGCTCTTTAAATTCACTGTCTTCCATCTTCAGGATTCAAAGACGATGACTTCTTGGGAGGTCGGGGTAGAGGAACCCGCCCCGGAGACCGGCGACCACCTGGTGCCTCCATGGGAAGTGGTGGTACCGGTCGCTTCAGAGATGGGCCTCCCCTTCGTGGGTCTTCCATGGACTTCAGAGAGCCAACAGAAGGTAAATCCTTTTTATCCACTTCCTGAATTGCAGGGGATCCTGGTTCCTTTGTCAGGCTGAATTCTGCCCTTGACTGCCGGGTCTTACCAGGGGAGTGTTTTGTCTTGCAGAGGAAAGAGCACAGCGACCCCGACTGCAGCTCAAACCTCGGACAGTCGATACTCCCCTCAATCAAGTAGCCAATCCAAACTCTGCAATCTTCGGAGGAGCCAAGCCCCGGGAGGAAGTAGTAAAAGAGCACGACTGAGTCTGGGGTTGAGAGGGAATGGGGAGGCGGGAGGAAAAGCAAGACAGTACAGAGTGACTAGCTCTGCTGGAATGTCAACCCTGCAGTTTACCATTCCTGCCATCTGGTATTTGTCCTCTTTGAAACCGAAAACACAGAGCTTGTGAATGCATGTCAGCTGTTAACAAGTGGTTTTTAGTACGTTCTTGGCTTTGCTGTATCTAGTGCCTGCTTTGTGCTGAGTTTCCCTCTTCTGTTTCCTTCCAAGCAGCACAGTTGCCAGTAGATAAGGCATTGTGTCTGCTTCCACGAGCGTGGAGGTCTCTGGACAAAGGTGCTGCTTCACTTCTTCCTTTCTGGGTTTCTTTTACTTTAGAAGCACAGGTTAGACTTAGTTATTTCCCTGTATCGTTTCCTTTTACTTCTCAGTGCTCCTCTTCTGACCTGCATGTCTCGTTCTGTATTGCTGTGGCTCTGAAGAGGAAAACTGAAGAGTCTAGATGAGTTGAACAGAAATTTACAGTTCTAATTGAGCAGTGAAATATACCATTTATGACAATTGGTGACAGTTACTGTGCACAGCAGAGCCCCTTATAAAACTAAGCAGCGGCAGCTGCCCTTTCACAGGGCTTGCCAGGAAGGATCAATTTAATGGATGCCTTGCCTGACAAGCCTTGGTAATAGCTGGTGGAGTCAGTATGGATGAAGCCTCTACCAGCAGCCTCCTCCTGCTGGCTCTTGACTTCTAAATGGTACGATAGTACTACACCTCTGAGCTCAAGGTTAGTGCTGCAAAGCTGTGCCTGTCAAGCACAGCTGCTCACTGGCTCTTTCTGCTTACTTTTTTGGGTTTTACATGTTTGGTAAATTTTTAAATGAAGTTTCTACAAATAAAATTGACTTTTTTATTTTTGTTGAAGGAGTGTATACTTTACCATGCAGTATTTGATCGCCACTATCCCCTGTATTTCTTTGCCCAGTGCGGGTACAGTTTTAGGACCTCAGCTATTAGAATACCTTGAAAATGGGCAGATTAGAAATCTTCCTGCTTTCGCTTCTCATGTAGAAATTTGGGTAAAAAGCATCTCTTGTTGCTGCACCTCTCTTCACTTGGAAATGTTTCTTGCCAGTATTGTGTGGGAGGAAGGGGGAGGCTGGAGCAAAAGGAGAGATCTTTGATGTTTAAACCCAAAACCTGGTTCTACCACACTGAGGTATGGACATGTCCAGTGTATAGGAAAAACCTGGATCCCAATACCAGTGCTGAGAGCCTTCAGATAGAACAGCCAGCACCCCAGAGTACTTGCAAGATGAGCTTGGAAGCATGGCTGCCTCACTACCAGCACTGCTGCTAGTGATGAATTTCTTCCCTAAAGTTCCCACTGTAAGTCAGAGTCCCAGCAATTTACAGAACTACTCTTTCCTTCCTTCTGCCTTTTCACTTAATCTGCTTCTGAGATAAGAACCATTTGTCTAACACTAATAATTAATTTAAGACAGACATGCATTTGTGTGGTTGTATTCCAAACCAATAATTGATCTATTTACATCTTCAATGTGGAAAAGATTTTAAGAACAAATTCCCATATAAAAACTCACTTCTGGTCAAGACAGTTGACTTTTAAATGTAAAAACAAAGGAAAAAAAAAGAATTCCAAACACTTAACACATTCTGCTTCATAACAAAAGAAATTTATGGATATGGTATTTTGTGAATGATCTTTTAAATAAAAGAAAACATTAAGTAATATTTAACATTGGTCTTTATTTGAGTCTGCTCTAGCATGTTTCCACCCCCCCTCAGTTTTCAAATATTGTATTAATTTGTACCAGAGTCATTCTGATACAAAATAAGTGGGGGGGGGAGAGGAAAAGATAAAGGAGAGGAATCTAATCTAAACAGTGCTGGAACAGTGAAGTAAATATTGTTTATGGGCGGAAATAAGCCCAAGTTCTTTGTCCTGCGGTTTCAGTGTCAACTTCACTGCATTGCTAAGGCTTCCAGGTGGGATTTGGGATTGCTACAGCCACAAACTGGGTTTCTCCCAACTTTTCCAGTCGACCTATTTCCCACTAGACATTAAGAAACCTGTTGCCCTGTGGCTTTGAAGTGTGTGCTTATTGCAGGGTAAGTTAAAAGAGGTAGAGCCATGTTTTTATTGGGGAAATGAGCTCTTACCTCCCTGCTGGTTTTACTGCTTCTCATGGCCTGAAAGGATGGGAAGTGTTGCTGCCTCCAGCTGCTCTGTCCACTCTCTCTTTAGCCCTGCTCTTACCAAGGCTTGAGCAGAGTTCCAGGCCCTGCTGAAGCACCTGGGTGTCCCCCCCGTCCCAGCCTGGTGTGTGTGTGGAAGGGCAGGGCTGCCCAGGGCAGTCAGTGTCCTGAAGCTGCTCTGTCAGTCCTGATGGAAGCAGTGATTTCACCACTGCATGGAGGAAAGGAACCCAAATTTGTGAGAGAGGTGGCAAGTGGTTCATCTTAGTTCCAAAAATCTTTTTCTGTATCTGCTAATACTGGTTTGGTCAAGAGTTTCCCACTGGCAAATGCAGCCTGATCCCAATATCATTTAGTACCTTTGTTTTTTTAGGTTTTTGTAGTTTTTCATTAACAAATATTAATGCATTGTCCAGTTTCTTTGGAGCATTCCACACTGTGCTTCCCATGCAGCTCAGGGTCAGACTCCTCCCGTCCTTTTTCTTTTCCCTCCCTCAAAATTCTAGTGGATGAACATTTCCCTATACAGAAACCTGCCAGCAGTTGACACAACTATATTTAATGTATGGATGTGGCATTTAAGTTTAGTAGGAGGAAGCCAGATAATTTTTCTCCCCATCCCACCAGCAAAAAGCAGTTGAGGTTAAACCCGTAGTGCTTAATTTTACCTGCAGCTTAAAGCTAAGCCTGGCATGGCAAAGCCCAGACCGAGGAGGTACCAGCAGTGCAGCAAACAGATTATTCACTCTGGGGCTACTCATGTTCTGAGTTATTTCTAGCAGCTGTGCAGAGCTTTCTTGGAGCTTAAACTTGGAAAGATAAACCTGAAGGCGGGAGGCAGTTTTTGGAGTTGGAATTGAGTTTGCTTTGCTCCTGGAGGAAGTGCTTTGTTGGGTTGCAGGTGGGGAAGGGGGGAGTCCAAGAGAGCTGTGGGACACTGCAGGAGAGAACAGCAGCATCGATTGTGCTGCAGAAGTCTGGACAACCACCAAAAACTAAACTCCACTGAGCTCCCAAGCCCAGGAACACCCTGGAAGAGCCTATCCCAGTCCGGAGGGCAGCACCCAGTGCTGGCACGGGTGTGTTGCTGACTCACTGGGCTATGCAATCCTGGAGCTGTTCCTCAGGGGGCTTTTTGTGCTTGTGGTCATCAAAGTTGTTCTGATGGCTGAAGGAAGAGGTGGAGGAGTGCTTTATACACTCAAATAATGGACTGGTGGTGGTAGACTCAAGTTAAATTTATGCTCGAGTGTGGCTTTACTGGCCTTTCTAAAGCAGCAACAACTTGTTCACCTGCTCCTGAGTTGTGCTGGTGCTCCTGGAAGAGTCTCCAGTGCTGACCATGAATTTCTAAAGTTCTGCAGCTGTCCCAGGGCTGGTGGTCATGGCTGTTATGGTCAAGCCGTGCCTTCCCATGGCAGTTTTGGTTGATATTTTTCACTTTACTTATGAATACTATGATAGTTTCAATCCTGACTTTGGCAGATAGTCTAGTAGGGGCATTTGCTACCTGTAGTACTGGTTGCTGACTTGTGTTCAGAAAAAGATGACAAAATTGTGGAACTTTTAAAGCAATTCCTGTGATATTGTAATCCCTCCTTTTGTAGGAAAAATTTAATATTAAAGCCAGCAAGCCTTGGAATGCATGTGCAATCCCATCACTAGAGCAGCCCATGTCCCACTGCCTGATTTGGGTAAAGCTGCTTGGAGTGACTTTACCAGGAATCCCCCTGTTCCCCCAGGTGTGTTTTGGGCACAGGCTGTGTGTGCCAGGTTGGCTCCTAGCAGTGCCATTGGGAGCCAGGCACAGTCACTGCTTTTCTGTCCCAACCTCATTCCTTCTCCATGTGCAGAAGCATCTCCTGGTTATTCACACTCACAGCAGAAGCTGTTAACGTTTGAGCAGCTTGAAATCTGTGTTAAGTTTATGTTTTACATTCTGATGGTTTCTGTGTTTCACTACCAGATGAGCACAAAGGCTCTGAAGGAATGGGGCTGCTTCTCTATCCTGGCATATTCCTGCCTAGAATCAGTTACCTTTGTAGTTCTCAAGGGCTTCTCTGGGATGGACTCTCAAGATGAAATTTAGTAGGTGTTGCTTGTCTTAAATTTTCAAAAAGAGGAGTTTCTGTGGCTGAAGAGGAATTTGATTTCCAGCTGTGACTGGAATTTTTTCATCTGGTAGCCGACTCCTTCCTCTCAAATGCCACTTATCCACTGCAGGAATGAAGTACACGAGAAGTGGCGGAGAGCCATCTTTTATTTGGTGCATACGTTTTCTCTATATAATCTGTAATTTATTCTGTTGTTCGTGATCCCACTTGCTATAGCAGTAATAAACCAAACATTTAGGACAGCTTAATCATATTACTGACCCTGCTCTCTGAAAGGCTTTAACCCTTCAGTGCCAGGGCACTTGACTCTCAAGTCATTAGTAACAGCAATACTGTGATGACATTTATGTTCTGGACTGACTGGAGAAACACACTTCGAAAGCTGTGAGCGTGTAACTGGCCCCTATCCTGTGATTTAGGGACTGCAAAGGACCTCTGGTGTTCCTCCTGAGTCTGATCACTTGAACCCACCACTGAGGGGGGCACAGGAAACGGGTGATTGGGTTCTGGTCACAGGTGTGGTGTCAGTCTGAGATCGTGTTCCTCATCTTACTGTACCTGTTTGACTAAATCTGAAGCATTTTATGGTTTCCTTTTCCATCGTGGCAGTGACTCTGTTCCATCTCCTGCTCAGCAGCAGGTTCAGTGTGACATCAGCTCCCCTCATTTCTGTCCCCTCTGCAGCAAACTGCATCCAAGGGCTGTGAGGACTTTCAGCACTATTACAGGAATAACCCTCTTACCTGTACACTCCCCAATTCCTGTGTAAAGCTCCAGAGTATCCCAGGGTAGATGTTCTGGGGATGTTATTGCCAGGAACGCTGCCACCACCTTCCTGCCCAGTAGGTTTCAGCCAGGTTAGTGTTCCCTGTGGTAGGGATTTACTCCGTATCACAACATTGTTTTATTTGTGTCACCGTACTCCTGAAATCTGCCTCCTTCTTTTAAATAAACCAAAAACTCACAAAGTACCTCTATAAAACCCTTGCAAAACCTGTACTGTAACAAATCTGTATAATTTGTATCGCTGTATAAAAAAATAAAATAAAAGCATTCAAACCTTCTAGGTTTTTGTGTTCAAATTTCGGAATTATTGTGTTTATAAGGATGAACTAAGATCAGGAAGAAGCTTTGTGGCTCCACAGGGATGTTCAGGATTAGTCTTTTCAAACTTTACTTGGTCAAAGTTTTGTGAAGCACCCCGGGATCCGGGCTGTGAGCTGACTTTCCACTGGGTGGTAGCAGCATTTATCTTTCAGCGGCAACGGAGCCACTTTCGGTTTCAGCTCGGAGAGATCCGACAGCGCAGCTGGGGCAGGGCAGGAGGTAACGCTTCCCCTTTGCTGGGCAGAGGTCTCATTCCACTCCAGTGAAGAGAAAAGCCGTTTCTTGGTGTATACAAAAATATCCAGCGCTACTTCAGCACGTCAGAAAATTTACTCCAAGGCGCGGCTTATATTAAAGCTGCTGTGAAAATTTGGTAAAACAAGTAATTAGTGGTTGGGCGTGAGACACGTGGTCATTCTGTCCCAAAGCACGGGGGCTGGATGGTGCTGTCCTGCAACAGCACGCAGCAATAGGTTCACAAAGCTTGTGAGGCTGGGGAGGAAGAAATAGCTTGTTGGAGACTAGAAAACCTGTTGGAGCTTCCTCCAACCTCCCGGCATTGGGTGTGTTTGTGTAGGTCAGGTTTAGGTGATGCCTTGCTTTCCAGTAGTTTTTTCACTGCTAATTTCTGATCGGCGTTAGTCACAACACCTGGTTGAAGCAAAGACAGCTGGTCTTGAGCAGCCCCCCCGCCTTTATCTGAAAGGATCTAAACCAGGCCCTGGGGGCTTTGGCCTCCCAGACTCCAGGTAAGCTGGATAGGGTGGAAGATGGGTTCTTATGGCCCCTTTGGATCTCTCTGCAGCTCATCAGCTTTGTACCAAAAGCTGAAAGAGCAGGTTTGGGTAGGTGAGAAAACTGCTTGAAGGATTAGAAACTGTGTGTTTGTTATGAGGGGAGAAAACAAACTGAGCTGAAACAGAGAGGTAAAATTGTAATGTGGTGTTTTCCTCTAAGCCATTGCAGTAGGTAAAAGCATGGTGTTCCTGTGTCTTTGATCTTTTCTCTGACCAGAAATGGTTTCTAGCAGCGGATTTAGATGAGAGAGAGGGTTTCCAGGAGGGAGGGAACAGACAAGAGGTAGAGCCCATTATCCCAAGCTGGGTCTGGTGCCTGAGGGGTTCTTGTGTGTGTTGGGGGGAACTGCATCTGACCTAATGAAGAGCAGAGCCCCTGGCTATGTTGGGAGGTGCTCAGACTGAGGGCTCGCATCTTAAACTCCTACATCCAGCCTTCTTAGGAGAAATACAGAGAAAGGAGACAAAATCTACACGGAGGTGTGTGTTATTGCAGTAATTACCCTCTAATCAGGGTGGTTGGTCTCTGGAGGGGTCTGATGTCTTTGAAGAACATCACCCTTCCCAGAAGCTGCTGTATCGCACTGGATTGACCCTCTGCTTTGTTCCTGGGGCACAGCAGCAGCTTCTGTCTGCTCTAGAGAGACTGAGGTCAAGGAGACACAATTTGTGGACTAATGGGAGGTGCAGCCTGTGCCAACTGTGGTAACATCGGTCCCACAGCACTGAGTCATCCTTGAAGCTGTGGGACCCACCAGAGAACCTGTAAGCAAATACATGGCACCTTTTAAGCAGAGCCTGTTCGTGCTGAAATCAATTTCTGATCTGAAAGGTGAACTGTAAATGTCTCCAGCATATTGAGAGTATTAGTTCTGCTACAAAGAACTCTTTATGGGTTCAAGCGTAAGCTGACAACAGCAGTTTTGCAAAAAAGCCCTGCTAGAAAGCTGTTAATAAACTACTTTATTGCTAAGGCCTTTGCCAGAAAGGCCAATTTTGTAGCAACTGTTTTGGCAGTCAGAAAAGCAGTTCACGTTTTGTAGTGTCCTTTACACAGAGACCAGCCTGAAAACCATGCAAGCAATTCAAAGCTGGGTCTGCCTCTTCCCGTCTTTGGTTTACATTATAGGTACTGATTTCAAGATGGGCTTCAAGCAAAATGCAGGTGCAGGAAATGGCTCTGGAAGGTGCATCAATTGTTTTTGCATCTCAGTTAGAATTCTAAGGGAGAAGATCTATTTGCACTTACAGTTGCTAATTATTTTATCAAACATTCCCCTGAAAGCTTGATGGCTAGATTTCATTGCAGAGTTGCAAAAGTTGTAACCGTTTGGCTGCTTAATCACTTTTGTGATAGCAGTCACTGTCTCTCACAAGGAACTGAGTGTAAGTGGCTGGTTGCAGCAGCTTCTGAGTGCCCAAATTTAAATATAACAAAATTTCCCTTTAACTGAATAATTTACATTCCTGTGCATGAGAGAGGCAGAGGTAGAGCTTTGGTAAGAGCAGCGTGAAGTGTTTTGTTTGTGGTTGTAACGTGTGTCCCCTGTGGTTGTTGCACTGAGTAGCTACAACTACAGTTAAATGTGTGTGCAGACTTTCCTAGCACTGAAGCAGGATTGGTATTTCATGGACTGTGATGGGGCTCTTAGACAGTACATAAATTCCCCATTATTCATAAACTCTATTTTAGTCAGGCATCAAAAAATAAGGAAAAACTATTTATTTATTTATTTTTGAAGAATGCAGTGAAATTGTGTCTGCTGCCTGAAAACTGCCAATGCTGAAATGTAAGAAATTATTTTATTCTTACCAGGTTTGGTCATTAGCAATGGTGACCTGGTCTTTTTACTGCCTCTGACACTTGATATCATCTTTTCAGTACAAACTAAGAGAGGACTTGCAGTTTTCTGTATCTGCTTTGAGTTTTTCCAGGCAGTTTCTGCTACTTCCAGTGCATGGTGTAAATCCTGCAAAAGCATTTTACTAAAGGGAAACTTGAACTGTTTTGGGGCACCAGCTCCATCTGAGACTCAAGGGCTGCCTGGGAAGTGATCTCGGTGCTGTGAGTGGTTCCGTGCTGAAAACTGGGTGATAAACTCTCCAAGCAGTTCTGTTGGGTTGGAAAGTTGACATTTGTTTGGCTGAGGCATGTGGGGATTGATTCACCAAACGTGTATCTCAGGTATCAAAGCCTTTAACTATTTGTATGTTTTAGCAAGCAAAGGAATTAGTGTTTATTGGCTATGAGTTACATAATTTTCTTATGCAAACTCTGGGGACCCCTGGAGAGGCTGGATGGGTGGGTTTGTGGAGGTTCTGGAAAGCTCAAGAGGGGCTGGACCAGCCGGGCAGGCGGATGTTGAGGTTAGTGATTCACAGGGAGACAGGAAACCAGCAAAGTAAAAAAGCCCTGGAGGAACCGGCTCCAGCTGCGATAGGTGCAGGAGGAGATGGGACAGTCCAGGGAGAGCAGCTAAGGCTGAGGGTAAGGTGGCCAAGGGAGGTAGAGGAAGGTGCCTGGGGACTCTGGGTTGTCCCACTGAGCTCAGAGATCCTGGACTAGACCTCGGTGACCCTGTGAACAGGGTTCAAGATCATCACTGCAAGACCTCTCTGAAAAGCAACATGCTGGATGTTCCCCTTCACTGCTGCTCCTCCTGAGAAGCTCCAAGGTAGGAAATTACCAGCTGTCTTCTCAGCAGCATTTAAACCCCCCTGGACCCGAGATGAGTCCCGTACAATGTGGATTGAATGTTTTACAATATTGTTCTCTACATCTGCTCCTCCATCTGCTGATGGAGGCGTGGCAGTTTTTTAATTACATTATTTCTGCATTCACAACTACTGAAATATTTTTGGAAGATTCAATCTGTGCTGAGCTCCCCAGATCTCATACCAGATCTGCCTTATCCTGCTTCTGGCTCCTGCCTGTAGCTTCTGGAACTGCTACAGCCCACACTGCTCCCCCTCCAAATCCAGTCCTATAAAATAGCTGATTCAAATGACATTTTCTGGGTTTTCCATCAGTTTCAGGACTGACTGGCATCATGGATATAAGTGTATTTATTTTACTGCATGAGAGTGCCTGAAGTTGCTAATCCTGCATGGGAAGAGTTTTGTGTTTGCATCACTTTGTGAACAATGTTCAGTGTAATGTGAGCCATGAAGCAGCTACTTTAGCAGGAGAGGATAATTTTGGGATAATCTTGTGTGAGACTGGCTCATTTTTGTGGCTCTGGAGTATGTTGTTACGTACATGAGGGTCCCCTGGGCTCACAGGGGAGGTGAAGGATGTTGTGTGGCTTTGATGCTGCCTGGATCACGGGAAGATACAAATACAAGGTATTTCTGTGAATTATCTCTGTGTGCTGGTATGACTGTTGTGATATGGGGTTTGCACTGTATTTTCCACCTGAGGCTTTTTAAAAGCATTTTCCAAAGTGATAATTCATGTGAAAGTTGGTTTATCAATTCCAATCTTCCCCTCTTGTCCTATGTTCTACTGAAATGCATCTACCACTCCCCTGGCTTAACATAAAGCCTGATCTGCCTGAATAGCTGTGAAAAACCAGACTTTAACTCTTTGGCAGCAGCTTTCCTAAGAAGCCTGACATTGGAATAAATCTGGTAGGAAATGGGATGTGCAGACCTCTAGAAAGGAGCTTTTCTGGAGGCTCAGCACTGGTCATTGAAGTGGTTCCAGCCAAAGGAGCTTCTTTGGTCTAAGACTTTAATTTCTGAATTGATGGGACTTTCTGTGATGATCTGTGCCACACGGGCAAACAGAAAGTAGAGTTTCTTTTCTTAGACATGTTAGAGACATTGAGTCAAGCTGAATATTGCATCTGTTTAACAAGTCAGTGTGCTGAATTTCATATGGTGAGGCTTTAAATACACTCTCCACTTTATATTTCATCACAGTGACTCATCCCGCCAGCCTGAATTAGAATTAATATACTGCAAACTGGTGCAAACCATGAAACTTTTGGGAGGGGAGAGAAGGTGACTGTTTTATCTTTGCCTTTGGGACATTTTTTGATAAATAGGCTGAATACATGATATAAACCTGCAATTTGTGTCTTTATGTTGCAATGTGAACTTGATACCTGCAAAGGGCTATAATGTCTTCATCAGAAATTGTTATGGAAAAGCAGACATTGCTGAGGCCACATCAACACATTCCTCACTCTCCTGGTTTCTCAGCAAAAAGTTTAAGTTCATTTTAAGAAGTCTTGCAGGTTGGATTTTTTTTTAGTGAGCTTTGTGCCTCTTGTGCTGCTGTCGGAAATTTCTTTCAGACTTTCCATCCATTAGGAATTTTATTTCTAGCCTGAGGATATTCAGCTTGTATCCACTCATTTTATAAGCCAGAATTGTCCTATTTCAATTCAAACCGCTCTTCTCACTTCAGAGTGTCACTTGATGAGTACCCATGTCCCCTCACCCTCCTTTAGTGAACTTAAAAGCTCTTTTGTTCTTCCTGGATAACACCATCTCTCTTTCCCTTGGCCCTGTCACTGCGGTGAATCCTTAATTTAGGACTAGAAACCTTCCACAGCAGCAGCCTGCCTGACAAGACCTGGCACAGAGAGAATGAGCTTTTGCAAGTTTGTTAATGCTTCCTTTTTTTTTTTTAATATAAAAAGCCCATCTCCTTGATTGCTAAAAATATCTGAGACCACAGAAGGAGCAGCCCCTGTTTGGGAAGGCTTCCCCCTTCAAGGAGAGCTGCCATGAAGGCCAAAGCTGTATCCAGACTCCAGTGTTTTGCTGTCCTGGGAATTGCTTGTCTTGAGGAGCTGCTCCTGAGGGATTTGTGGGACTGTGGTGCTTGGGCTGTGCTCACTGCTGGCAGTGCGTGCCATGGCCCCACCAGCTTCCTTGTGCAGGGAGAAACTTCTACAAAAAGGGAAAAAACGGGCAAAAGAGAGAAGCGTTCATATGGCACAGGGCATTGTGACACTTTCCAAATGTCACTCCTAAACTAGGAGGGAACCTGGTTTTGGATTTAATATCTTGAAAGCAAGGCTGGCCAGCCATGAGCTCCACATGTCCTATGTAGAGACCTCAGTGGCTGGAGTCTATTTATTCTCCTCTGTCTCCCCAAGGCAGAGCACAGGGAAGCACGTTCAGCCTTCCAAATATTTTATTTATATCCTGCCAGCCATGAGTAAGTGCTTCCAGCCTTCTGCTTGTCATAAACCTATTCATCACCTTTTTCTGTCAGCTCTTTACCAGGGCAGGGCTTGTTCCAAAACACAGGATTTCCATGGACTTGAGTGTTTGGGGAGTACAAATGGACTCATTTTGTGAGATGTGCTGGGCTGTGACACACCATGTTATGCTTGGCAGCCCCTTAAATAAGCCCCTTTGGTGTTGCTGGTGAGTGGGGGGCTCGCAAATGGCCAAGGTTTGCTGCCTCACTGCCTGCAGAAGAAATAAAACTGTCTCTAGAAGGGAGATGGTGGCCTGCCCTGCAATGGGACAAACTTAGATCAGTGTTGTCAGGTGTCTTCAGCCCCGCCTTGCTTTCACCTTAAATTAAAAAGGAGAAAAAAAAAGAGGAAAAAAAGCCCAAACCCCCACAAGAAGCAGCAGCATTAGAGCCCTTTGTATATGAATTTCAGTCACTAGTAGCTTCCCTCAGCTCCTCTTGCAGATGCTTTAGAGATGATCTGTGGCTCATGATTTCCATGGGGAATGCTCGGTCAAGGAAAAATTATGTGAGGAACCACATGGCTTTGACCAGGCTCTGTCCCTGATGCCCTGATGTGCTAGTCCTGTACCTCCAGGGTGGGTCTTGTTAATTTAGAATGACTCATCCCATCTTCTTCTGAAAGTGCTGCCAGAAACTGTGCAGGTTGAGGCCCCCAGGGGTCTAGAGAGAGTAAAGCCATGGTGGAGTGAGTGCTGGGAGCTGCTGTGTCCTGGGGAGCCCAGGCAGCCTGGAAGGGAGTAGGAATAAAACAGATTTGCTCCCAAGGAGAGCATGGTCTCAAAGCCAAGTTGAAGTCACCTGTGGACAGCCAGACTGTGTTTGGGAATCACTGAGAGGATGCTGACACCAAACCAAGGCTTTGGGTTTTCTCCTCTGTGTTTTTGGCAGAGAAATGTTATTTATACCATTTTACGCAAGCAAAGGCAGAAGATGCTGAGCAGGGCAGAATCAAGCTGCTGTTTTCTATTGCTTGTTATTGCCATTTGTTTCATTATTTTCAATTGTTTTAATTATTAATCATTATATATATGTCCTTCCTGCCCTATTCCTATTAGCTGTACCAATAGAATCCAGGATTAAGTTGTAGTAAGGGAGGTTGAAGATAGGCAGTAGGAAAACTTCCTGCTGGGAGTGATGACGTACTTTAGCAAATTGGAGTGTCTCCATCCCTAGGGAAAAAAGAAGTTTGTTATAAAAAAAAATAAACTAAAATAATTTGTAAAGAAAATCTATCCCTGGGGAGTAGGAATAGCCTAAATGATCCATCCCAGTGCCAGCAGGCTGTTGTCTGTGATATTTATAGGATGTTTTGTATTTTAAAGGAAGATTTTGAATCCAAATCATGCTGATTATTCCAAAATGTTAGCTGCTGTTTGTGAAAGAGCCTGTCACAGAAAGCAGAGGAAGAGATAGTGGCTGAGCCAGCTCAGTGCAGGAAAAAACGTGGGGAATTTGACACTGAAAGTCCCTCTGAGCTGTGGGAAAACATCCAGAGATCCTTGTGCAGTTTGAATATTGCCAAGTGCCTCCATCTTTGCCCTCTCTTCTGGAATTAGTGTCTGCTGACATTTGTGGGTTTGGGGATTGGGAATGAGTGAATCAGAGCAGCCTGGGAAGAGGGCATTGCCTCTGAAAGTCTTTTCTGCATCCTCAGCAACCTCATGGGGTATGAGAGCAAAAAGCACATGGCTCTTTGCGGGTAAATCTGAGCAGTGGCCTCACAGCCCAACATGTTCCTCTCACCTCTGTGTTCCAGGCTGGATGTTGCCAGGTCATGGTGCAGCCAGAGTTGCTTGGGGCGGCCGCTGGGCTGATGCTGCTTGGGGCAGCCATCAGCCTCTGCATCAAGTGCCAGCTCTCTGGTAAGTCCTGCCCGGAGCCCTGGGATGGCCTTTCCTCTTGGAAAAATTCCTTCTGAGTGGTTTGGTTATGCTCGGCCTTGTGCCAGCTCGGGAGAGTTGCCCTCATGGGGATGCTCCCAGAGCTGGGGTGGTAAGGGGCTCTTCTGGTGGCCAGAGGGCTGGGGAGAAGGACCACCCAAAGCTGCAGCACCCCTTCCCTGGGGTGGGAATAACAGTGTAGGCTGCAGACCCCTCTCTGTGGTCATTGTGGTGGTGGCTTTGGGACACCCTATCCAGATGCACAAATTCTGAGGAGGATTTGGGGCAGACATGGAAGAAGAGTCCAGAGGATAAATTCATATAGAGAGTGGGGTAAGCAGCCAGTGTGGCTTTAAGCCCTTCCCTGGGCACTGGCTGGGTTTTAGTGGGAGTGAGAGGCTGCAGTTTGGGGTTTGGCTGCCTTACTGTGAGTGTGTGGGACAAAACCCACAGCTTAAACATAGTTTCAAAAAAAATTCATCACAACCCTACTGCAGCTGCTGCTCACTGCCTCTGCTGTCTGGTTATGTTGAAGAAGTTTTGTGAATTTGTTTTAGTGGTATTTCTAATCTCTTAACTCTCAAATCACCCTTTTCTAAGAGCTTTTTTATCCTTGTCTTCCAGGTGCCAAGCAGGAGATGCAACTGAGTAAACAGAGGAGCCAGTAAGTTGTCTTTCCCAATTGTGTTTCTCCCCCAAACAGCTCACCCAGGGTGAGACCCTGGCGACAGCCAGACCTGAGCTGAAATCCAGATTAAAATGAAATTATCAATTATTTAAAAAAAAAAAA
>VYZS01089392.1:0-21888 GCA_013400695.1 Neodrepanis coruscans | reverse complement strand
AGTTTTTAACTGAACCTTAGTGCTAATCTAAACCCTGTATGACCTGTTGTGCTTTCTCAAGGACTGGAACATGGTTCTTCAGGAAAGCCAATAAAGATAACTTCTAATGTCATCATCATCAGGAAATTGGAATAGGAGCTACTATCTGGAAGCTCAGTTCTTCTTAGAAGTAGGATTCAGCAAAGTAACTACATTGTGAACAGATGAGGGAAGTTTTCTCTTCAGTTACACTATCCATTAGATATGTAAGGACCCTAAAAGTGGTAAATGGCAAAGAAGCTTTAATCAGTGTCTAAAAAAAAGTGCTTTAGCATCCCAATCAGTAATGTGTAGGTCCTTACTGATTCATTTTGCATGATTTTGAGACACATATCTGCCTGTAAATACTGGAGGATGTGCTAATTTGATTAAAAACTAGATGAGCCAAATTATCATTGTTTTGGAAGACACCTCACAATAAAAAGCACAGGATGTTTTAATCATCATTATATCATCTTGAATAATCAAATTGATTTTTTGAGAATCATGATCAGCAGATGGCTAAATAGTAAATCACTGGCTTGGGGAATGCTTTTGTTGCAAGGGTCCTTGCAGATGAGTCTTTAGCAGGACTGGATGCGACTCTCCAAATTGCTGTTCCGCTCAGTTCTCAAAATCAGCTGACCTGTGGTCTTCCATGACTTCATGATCCATTCCTACTGCTTATCTTAGTCTATATATTAGAAATCTTCAAATTTCCTCATCTGTTTGTGAAAGACTGTCTTGCATGATCATCTGCAGGAACAGTGTCTACTGATCATTTATGACTCTAGTTTGATAAGCAGGAACCACTGGGGGCTGCCAGGATGTAGTTCAACAAATTTAAAAATCAAGGAAAGTCTATCAGGGGCAGCCTGTGGGAATCTTCAGGATTGGCCTAAATTGTCACCTGGAAAGTTACAGTAAAATTTGCTCAGGCATTTCTTGCAGAAGAAGCTATAAGTTCAGTCAATCACTTTTTCTCGAGTCAGTATACAGTCTCACCTACATGATGGTTAGATGAGGAGTTCCTGGGAATTAACAACCTGTATAAAACGTGTGTATTTCAGACACAGCCCTTATAACCAAATTCACCACAGCTGTAGTAATGTTGGGACAGACATGAATGTCATCCTTCCATCATACTTAAATTCTACAGTTCTATAGCTGCTGCTACAAGTAGCACTTCCCTTTTTCATATGTGTAACAGTATCTGCATTATATCATCTTAGATCTCACTAGAGACTCAAATCATCACAAAATTTCAACACTTGGCAACTGAAATTGGAAAAATGTCTATCATTTTCTCGGGGAACATGCTTTTCTTCTTTCCTACTCCTTGATAAACAAATGCCCACGGCTTAATCAAGTGGTGGCACCACCTCACTAAAAGTTACTGTACTCGCTTGTGCTGTATTCACTTGTGCTAGTTTAAATGTGAAATTAACTGCCCATTACATGACAAACATTATCACCTCAAATTTCCTATCAGTCCTAATCCAGGCATAGTCTTACATTTTATACTTACATTCAGATTGCTTCGGGAACCCAGTGAGTAAGCAAAGGACTTGTAGTGGGAGTATACTACACCAAGTATAGCCCTAAGGTAAAAGTGTGAAAACAGTGTTACAAGATGCTAATGTAGCATAAATAATATTAAAGTGTGCTACTTGCTTCCCAGGTGTCCTATACATGTATGACTTGTCCTGTTTCTACATCTGCTACAATCATCAACAGAAAACTAAGTTTTCCTTATAGAAAGCCATGTTTTTTACCAAGATTAGACTTAAGTGTGACCCCTTGACTATTTCATAATGTGGACTTCTATATTTATCTTCACTCTAGAAGAGCAGCCCAATACCAGTAGCAAACTTCACAGTTTACATATGTGATTCTGCTGACAGAAATAAGGAATTCAACTTTATGTGAAGACAAAACTGTCTGCATACAGTTTCTGTATCATACGTATCACATGCCAATAAAGTAGTCTGTGCTCCTACAGATTTCTTGCCTCATGCAGAGAATCCCCCTGCAACTTTTAAGAGAGAGAATAATGATCTTGAAAGTAGAAGTTTATGTACTCATTTCCAATGGCATTCAATAAAATACTATTCCTAAAATTCAGGTTCTTAGCATTCTTCTAGAGTACACAACTCTAAAGTGATTCTGAAAAGAGGAGAGCTAATAATATCAGATTTTTTAACAAGATCTAATTTCTTCATGAAAACAGATAGGCTCATACCACACATGGCTTGCTGGACAACTTTATAAAAACTTTTCTGTCTCATCTATTCCTGACCAGACTAAAGCTGCCAACACACTGACATTCAAAGACGGCAAACTGGCTAGCCAACCACCAAATAACCTGATATGCTCTGATAGATTCACCCCATATTCTACCTCTGTAAAAGCAGAGAGTAGGAAGAAAAAGAGCAAGAAGGTATTTACAGTGCTCCTAGCATTAGTCAGGGTTGATAAATAAAAATCCTAACTCTCCTATTTGATTTGTGAGCATTTAATGCAGATAGATGAGTGGTAAATGGGTAAATCTTTTCAGATGTGACATTTTGTGTGTTTTCAATTAGTTTGATTACTCTCTCCTTTGAATGTTTTCACAAGTGATCTAGTTTTAGCCAGCAAACAACATTCAAAAATGTCTTTTTAAGTCAGTGACTTCAGTGAAATCAAAATTTTCCCTTCAAGCATTAAGGAATTCACATTTCCTGACTCTTGCAATCATACAACCCTTTAGAAGGGTTGTAAAATCTCTTTGTGGACAAGCACAGAAGGAAAACACTCTGAAAGTGCTTTTCTTGGGCAGTAGATTAAAACACATGAAACCAAAGGTGTGGGAAATCACTAGAATCTCTCTGTAAATTCTGTGCTGCTGCATCAGAGGCCATTTATGGGGAAAAAAATCAAGATTATATTTTTCTCTTCCTCCTCTATTTATAAAGGCTTAGAGAGAAACATGCTTATAAGCTATGATGAAAAAGACTAAAAGCAGACAGTAGCCAATTTCTCAACAGTGAGCAGCAAGAGCTTTTAAGAATATAAAACCAGAGCTCAATATAGAAACTTAAAGTCAACTTAAAAAATAGAATAATTTGTGTTCTTCTCTTAAATTCAGCCAATAATTCTTACTATTCACAAATAGCTTGTGTTCTTGATACATATTTTCTGAAAGAACACAAAAAACTTGGTAACTGATGATTTTTAGTCTTCTGTTTCACTCCCACAGCCAGTTGTCCCAAAACACTTCTTGCCTTCTAAAATAGGATTACTGGTTTGGTAAGTGAGGGGAAAGCAGGCTGTTGCTTATTTCAATTTTAGTAAGGCTTTCAACACTATTTCTCACAGCATCCTTATAGACAAACTAACTGATGAAGTAGAGACTAGGTAAGCAGACAGTGAGCTGGACTGAAAACTGCCATGCTCAAAGGATTGTGATAAACAGCTCAAGGTCTAGCTGGAAATCAAGCAATAGTGTAGTTCCACAGCAGCTGAAATTGTGTCTAAAACAGTTTAACATCTTCATTAATGACATATGTGTTAGGACACAGTCNAGATTATATTTTTCTCTTCCTCCTCTATTTATAAAGGCTTAGAGAGAAACATGCTTATAAGCTATGATGAAAAAGACTAAAAGCAGACAGTAGCCAATTTCTCAACAGTGAGCAGCAAGAGCTTTTAAGAATATAAAACCAGAGCTCAATATAGAAACTTAAAGTCAACTTAAAAAATAGAATAATTTGTGTTCTTCTCTTAAATTCAGCCAATAATTCTTACTATTCACAAATAGCTTGTGTTCTTGATACATATTTTCTGAAAGAACACAAAAAACTTGGTAACTGATGATTTTTAGTCTTCTGTTTCACTCCCACAGCCAGTTGTCCCAAAACACTTCTTGCCTTCTAAAATAGGATTACTGGTTTGGTAAGTGAGGGGAAAGCAGGCTGTTGCTTATTTCAATTTTAGTAAGGCTTTCAACACTATTTCTCACAGCATCCTTATAGACAAACTAACTGATGAAGTAGAGACTAGGTAAGCAGACAGTGAGCTGGACTGAAAACTGCCATGCTCAAAGGATTGTGATAAACAGCTCAAGGTCTAGCTGGAAATCAAGCAATAGTGTAGTTCCACAGCAGCTGAAATTGTGTCTAAAACAGTTTAACATCTTCATTAATGACATATGTGTTAGGACACAGTCACTCTCAGCAAGTTTGCAGATGATTCAAAATTGGGAGAAGTGGTTGTTAAACTATACGGATATGCTGTTATTCAGAGGGCTGACAAATATGTCGAGAAGTTCAGTAAAAGTCCTGCACCTGGGGAGCACTGCACCTTGGACACCAGTTAGGCTGCAGCCCAACTAGAAGTAAAGCAGTTTTCCAGAAAAAGACCGACATGTTCTGGTGGACAAGAAGTTGAACATGAAACAACAGTGTGTCCTTGCAGAATACAAGGCCACAATATCATGTTCTACATTAGGGAGAGTGTTGCCAGCTTTTCCAGAGCACCACCAGAAGTAATTACTCTCTTCTGTAAGTGGAGATATACCTGTAGTGCTGTGTCTAGTTCTGAACTCCCCAGGACAAGAGAGAAATGGGCATCCTGGAGCACGGTCAATGAAGGAAAATTAAGATAATGAATGATTCTGTTATAACAAGAAAAGATCAAGAGAACCAATGTTATCCTTGCTTATTCTAGAGAACAGAAGTCTAAGGGGAGGGGCTGAAGAAGATGAAGCTGAATGTACTACTGAAAAGGTTATTGTCAGCAGTTCCTGGTGAGAGGATAAAAAGCAACAGGTAGAAATTTATATAGAGCAAATGCTGTTTAAAGGTAAGAAAAAAATTTTATTATGAGAATGGTCAAACACTGGAACAGGTTGCCCAAGGAGGCTATAAATTCTCTACCTTTGGAGACATTCACAACCAAACTAGACTTGGGATATCTTCTCTAGTTGACTCTGTCTTGAACAGATGGTTCCCTCCAATCCTTAGCCACTCTCTGATTATGATTCCTCTGCTGGAGGTTCCTCTGATGTAGGAGAACTGATGATTTTCTGTCTATACTGTTAAATAAGATAAAGTATAAGCCATAACAAGCATAAAAAGCCATGATCAGAAGAACAAGTAGAGAGAAGAACTGAAGAGAATCAGATCTTACCCAAAACATGCAGCAGAAATTATGTGTAGTGAAACTCATGCTAAGATCTTTTTATTTCATTGAACTGTAGCAAAAAGATTTCAAGAAAGATGCCCTGTGGTCCTCTACAGAGCGATTTTTTTGTAAGTTTATAAAAAAAAGATGAACTGGTAACTGGACCTGAACTGGGACAGCTTGTTAGTGCAAAAATAACAAAGAGATTAAAAATGCTTTTATTTGGGGGCCAAGAAGAGAGAGAAAGGCTGAGAAAGGAATTGAAGATGTAACAGTCATGAGAGAGATCAGGTGGAGGGATGAAGTCAGTGAGGCATGAAATTGGATTAGGAGGATACCAGATTAGCATCTGTGATGAGGAGAGGGAAGGCAAAAAAAAGGGAAGATGAAGGTTACTTAATATTTTATCATTTTTTTTCTTAGAAGATGTTTAGGTCTTCTGTAAAGAGCACAACTGATTCATTTTTCAAATCTTCCTCTTGTCCTGCCTCTATGTCATGAAAGTGCAAAGTGCATTGAGGATTAAATTGGGGTTTGGATTTGGAATTTGGCAACACCTTTAAGAATAGACAAAGCAAGATCATCCAATTTGAGTTTTCCATGAAATTAAGATAAACAAGGGCAGAAGATACTTATGAAATGTGATTTTGTAATGACTTTGGCCAGATGACTTATAATCGAGATGGAGTTAAACAAGATCAGCAGTTGCACTGATTAACTGTAAGAGAAAATTACTGTTAAGTACTGGTGGAGACTATGGAGACTGGGCTATTAAAGCAGGTCAAAGGGGAAAAAGAACTCTAATCATGGTGAGCTAGTGGTGGCAGGAGCTCAATAAAAGGATTGGAAAAGGTTTCATGGCAGAAAGAATTAGATATAAAAGTGCTAGGGGACAAAAAATTTATCACAAAGTACTTTCATTAAGCAGGAGAAGTAATTCTCAGCTAAAAGTAAAGAGATTAAATTGAGGAAACAAGACCAGATCTGATGTGGTTTGTCATCTACTTAAAAACTAAATATTACTAAGCAGTGAACATAGGAGATGATGAAGAAAAGAAAAATCTATACTTAAAAAGCAAAGACTATTTTTACAGTCTGTGCTTCTACTAATACTTAAAATAATTTCAAGTTGCTGCTACATAGTTTCAAAAACCTAGAGAGTAAAGAGATTAGATAAAATCACAGTGACAGATGGAGATGTCAGTAGAGATTATATAATGCCTTAATGTAATTAACTGAACAGTAAGTCTTGTTTGAATGAAAATTTTGCAGCAGATGATACTTTTATTGCTGCAGACAATCCAAAGTACTGCTATATTACAATTTATAATTTTTATTGATCAGTTGAAAATTTAGTATCTATTATTTACTAGTGATAACTGTAAATTTCTAGTATCTTTTGCAGTATTTACAACTGCTGCCTCAGAGAGAAAACTTCATCTTCACTGTGTAGAATTCATTGGAAATACAAGAAACCTTTGTTTGGTTGGCTTAGATTATGATTTGAAAGCAAGAAGATGGAGTGAAAAACTGACATAAGATAATGAGTTAGGCACTAAGGATAAATCCTGCAGTGACTGAACTGGGAATTAAAGCGAAAATGGTAGTTCAAAAGTAGATAGTCTGATCCCTTCCAGACGCTGTGAACACAAACTTCCTTTCCTTAGAAAACCAGAAATCCTGAACATCTGTGTTATTCCTTATACATCGAAAGAGAAATTTGGCCATTCACATTCAGCACTATTTAATCCAATTGCAGACAAGTCAATACACAGTATTTAAGCCTCAAAGAAGTCCAGAAGTATTTTTAGATGCTAGAGTATATTAGCATTTTCTTAAAATATATGTTGTATTTTTGTGTAGCCTTTCTTTTGATTTTCTTAGCCCCTACAGTAACTGTATCTCTTGGATATGTATTCTAGTAATTCTTAGAAGGATTTTGAAGGCATTTTTGGTCATGGTTTTCCAAAGTACTGAATATCTCACCAAATCACTTCACTACAAGAAGATCTCATACTCCAGTGGTTTATTATCCACTGAAATGAGTTCTACTGCATCATGGTATCATATCCATAGAGATATAAGTATTTATTTCATGGTTCCATTTAAACTGGACGCACAAGTTTCCTTTACAGATTCAGCTTTTATGTTTTGGAAATCTAATCCTTATTGGAACTTATTTAGGGAGGTATTCACAAAAAGAAGCTGTAATTTAACAGACTTTTTTTGTTAATCTTCGCTTTGGTGATTGGAGAAAGTGAAGATCATTCAAAACCTTGTTTAAAAGAGATATTAAACTGTAGGATTTCAGAGTTGTTTGACTAGTTGAGGTGCCAGCCAAACATATTCTGAAAAGAGGATGTAAGGTTTGGTCTCACTGCTGGCTTTCTCTGGCTCAGTGTTATAAACTTTTGGAATAGTTCACAAAGTTAGTTCAGCCTACTGTTCTTAAGCATCCAAAGAAAACAGCAATAACACACTATTCTACCTAGCATACTGAAGAGGAAATAAGGAGCAAGTGTGAAATCTACTACATATTTTATTAAATTTTCTGTTCCACAGAGGAAGTTGCATCCGAAGATATGTGAGATTTTTAGTTTGTTTATTTTATATGCAATGTTTCAGAAATGTAGCTTCATTTCTTGCCAATAAATCATGGAGTTTTTGAATGTGCACAGTTTTTAATTACTCTTAATGGTTTATAGGTGCTTGGAGAAAACCTAATTTTTCACCTCTCATCTTCCTGGTGTCTGGCTGATTATGTCACGTTCCAAAGTGAGGGATGAATCTCTTCATAAAAGGAAATAATGAACAGCAAGTAACTCTGTATAACAACAATTTTCTTTGCTTGTGTGTTAATACAAAGAAGAGACATCTTTGAAAACGCTAACAAAATCCTGTTCACCTCAGTTTTGCAAAGCAGTATAGTGTAAGAAAATATGAATGAAAGAGTCATAAATTCTAACCTATTCTTTCATGCATGAGACTTCCAAAAGAAATTACAAAAATGTCAGAATAACTTATATGGCAACATTATATCGAGTGCTTTGTGAGGGATATTTCTGCAGCAGAAGTCTGTGTCCCATGTGGTTTAACCTGGACTATTTGAAAAACTAGAGCACTACTAATTGCACAGGAGTCCTCCTAGTCCAGTAAAATATTTTACTGAGTGCTTGTTTCTAGGAAGGAATACTAAATAGGCAAGCAGAAGCTATGAAGACCTTAATTCTTATTTGATATGGTTCAAGCAAGAGTTATCACATCACAATGAAATTCTCAATCCTGAATGAATATTTTCATGGGAAAATAATTTTGCAGTACCTTTTTTTGTTTGGTTGGTTTGGTGTTTTTAATACCAAGAGCTGTAACAAGAAAATACATGAAAAAAATAAAAGAATACATACTCAAGAGTTATAGTGTAGTCTGTATCTCAAAGTTATTGCCTATGACAATTCGGGAAAAAAATTGACAACTGAAAGATGATAAGATTAGGCCTCACCAAGTCTTTCAGAGTTAATTCTGTGCATTGCTTGCATTTCCATTTTTAACAATTAAAAAGATAAAATTTATTTTAAATTCTCTTTTTCCACTTTTGGAGAAGTTAAAATATCCTAGTAAGACATTGCTGTTATGTCTGTTGCTGAGTTTGATGAGAAAAGAACGGGTTATTATGGGCTCCATGTGAAAGTTTCTGTCATCTTCAACTCCAAGAGCTGAACCCTTGATGGGAAGTTCAGGCTTATAGAGAACAGTGGAGAGAAATGCAGGCCCTATCACATCAGTTAGAATAGCTGAGTCCCTCTAGAGTGATGCTGCCCAGCCCTGGGGCTGAAGCGGGGATCTGAGTCATCTCCATAGAGTGACCTCTCCAATGGGTCAACAGCTGGAGGACCTGCAGGGAGAGGTGAGGAGGCAGTGCAGGGAAAGTGAAGAGATGAACACTGTTTTTGTGGAAAATCTGCAAAGATAAAAGCCTAAGTCATACAAAACAAGTATAAAAATAGAATGGCTTTAAGGGGCATTTCAGACATCTGAATATCAATGCCTATGCCATAGGGAATGACCAGGAGGAATCATGAGTCTGTGGATGGCTACAGAAGTTTGAACTCCTTGGGATTATGGAGACATGATGGTTTAACTCTTTTTTGGAGTGCTGCAAAAGAGGAATATCAGCTCTTTCAGAAAGACAAAATGGGTGGGCATGGAGGAAGGGTCACACTCTTTGTAGACAGGTGGTTTCAATGCATGGAGGTTTCCCTTTTGTCAGGTGTGTTGTGGATTAGAAGATAAAACCGTTTTTCCCCCTCCCCCCACCCCCCACCGACCCAGGGGAAGGGTGCGGGTGTGTGTGTGTGTGTGTGTGTGCGCCCGGCTAGCCTGGCGTGGCTGCGTTCCCCGCCCATGACGTTGGTGCGGGCCTGGCCCCTTTTGGGCCGGTGGCAGCAGCTGCCGCAGCCTGGTTTTGCCTGTGGGGGTGCGGGGGCCCCTCCCCCACTGTATTCATGCTGGGCAGCGTGGCTGTCCTTGGTTGGAGCTCGGCAATGCCGTGGCGGCGCCGGTAGCGGTGGCAGCGGTGGGGCGGCCGCGGGCGTGCGGCAGCAGCATGGCTGCCAGCATGTGGCAGGCTCGACGCGGGCATCCGCCGTTCGTCCAGCCCGGCACAGGTGGCGCGGCGGCCACCGATGCGGACACGGCTGTGGCACTGAGGGTGCCGCCATGATCAGTCTGCGCTTCCGGCCCACGCGGGCCGGCGTCGCTTCCGGCTGGCCCAGCTCATGCGGCCGGGTCGGCATGGGTCAGGGTGGCCCAGAGGAAGTACCAGGACCTCCCAGGACGCCATGTGGGGCCACAGGGGGACCCACACTTCCAGCTCATCCCAGCATTTCCGTGTGCGCACGGGGTCTTACTTGAGGCGGGGCCCAGGCACTGATCATCCAATCGGAGAAAGGCCAGCCCCCTGGGGGCCATCTGCGCATGCACAAAAAGGGGTCCCCTATAAAAAGGTGAGAGCAGACGCCATTTGCCTCTTTCTGCCCTGGACGTGGCTGCGGCAACATCGCTCCTCCTCTCCACANTTTTGGGTGTGTGTGGCTTCTCTCGGACATCTCTTGTCAGTACCACGCTTCTTAGTGGTAAAACCATGACAAGGTGGTAGAGGAATTGAGAGCTTGTGGGCAAGGAATGGAGAAGAGACCAACACATGTAAAACTCTATCAGGTGTCTGCTACAGATGTGGTCAAGAAGACCAGCCAGATGAAGCCTTTAATCAGCAGATGGAGAAGGGCTCAGTGTCACATGCCCAGGTCCTCATGAGTGATTCTAACCACGCTTTCTGCTGAAAGGGCAAGAGAGATTTCTAGAATGTGATTGAAAAACGCATATATCTTGAAGAAGGATAAGAAGGAAGACTTGAGGAATTGCAGAACTCACCTATTTTCAATCTCCTGTGAGTTTCTTGGGAAGTCATTTCTGTGTTCCATGATGTCCCTATTACAAAACTATGAAAAATATGGAAATGTAATTTAAATTTTAACAAGAAATTTAAGAAGTGAACATTACTTTTGTGTTTTAGAAGACAAAATACTGTAACAGAAAAGTAAAGGGGACGTTAGAGAATTAGGTTAAAGAATTTTTCATAACAGGAAAGAAAATATTTTTCTGGAAGAATGATGAATGACAGATAAGAAGAAAATTAAAATGAGATGGCAAAGCATAGGATAAATAATTAGAGTATCTTCAAAGATTTTCCAATAGAATACATTAACAATGCTTGTTTATTACTAAAAATAATTATTATACTCCTTCCTAGTAATTATTGTAATGATAATTTGTTTTGGAACCATTGACAAATAGACATAATGTGTAATTTATGTCACATAAATACTCACATTTCCCAAAAAAGCCTCACAGCTGAATTCAACAATTGCATTGTCTAGTATTTAACATTGTAATTCAAGTACTGCTATGTGTTACTTTTCATAAAGTTTCAAATGGAAGAACATTCAAAGTTTATCTGAGACACAGTTTTAAAACTGTCATGTTTGCTTATCTAAGGATAAAAAGCAAAATGAACTTTCAACTATGGTTGGATAGCTATTTGTTTATGTATTATCCATGTATGCATTCAAATGTGAACATTTGACATATTTGCTTTGAAAAATAAATTATTGTAAAAACGTTTTTTCTTTTAAGATTTTATGCTACCTACAATCTGAATTTTCTGTTCTTTGGCCATTGAATATCACTTACCTCTTCCTTAACAGGATGTGTTTCTTCTGCACATTATCTGCCAAACGATCTGGCACATGTCCAGTCACAGGGAGACCAAAAATCTGCTAGTTAATTTTTGTGGAGTTGGCATCTATGTATATTTGCCTGTAAAAATATGATTGCTTCCTTCCTTCACTTATTTATTTCCTGACTTTCATGGTTTTGCTTAAAACATTAGTGCAAGTGCCAGAGAAGTTATTGGTTAAAATAAAAACTCAGTGACCTAGAGATTCAAAAAATCAAGAGGTCAGGTATTTTTATACAATTGGAGTAAAACTCTTCCTTAGCTATGACTGTATGTATTCTTATCCTGATAGTTTACAAAATAATTTGTATTTTTAGAAAATGAAGTGCAATGTGCTGATAAGAGCATTGTATAAAAGACACCACTAGCAACTAAAATAAAAGCTTTGTCTCATGAAAAACAAAATTCACCTTCTTTTGATAGGTGAATATGTATGATGGTAGAGCATTAGAAAATTCCTGAAGGCCAGTAGTAACAGGATTAGATACAGGAATAAATGAAGTCTGTCTGGGTAGCAGGGCATTTATTTCTCCGGGTGGTACCAAGAGGATGATACTTCAAATGGTTCTGCAGTCTAACTCCTGCCTATGCAGTGTGGAGACAAAAGAAGAGCAGGATCTCACTAGTCAGGTGCTATGAGCCTGATTCTGTCTCTTTCTCAGCCTGGGTAGGCCCAGTGAAAGTTTGTTGTCTCTCTAGCTCTGTAGCTGCATCCTGGGAGGGTTTGTGGGGCCAGCTGAGCAAGAAGAGTAAAAGTTGGGCAGTAGTGGAAAAGGAAGGCCATGGTTACAGAAAAAGAAAGTGTTTGTAGGGGGTTTGGGCAAGAAAAAAATGAAATTCCTGAGCTCTACAGGAGCAGATTAGGGGAAAGGAGATACTACTCTCTTCTAAGTTTCTACCAAACCCTGTGCTCAGTGAAGTCTACCACAACTTTTCTCATCACTGGATATCTTCTGACAAGCTTCCTCCTGATTTGTGAAGAATCATAGAATGGTTTGGGGTGGAATCATCCACCCCAAAGATCATCTAGTCCAACTCCTCTACAATAAGCACAGACATCTTCAACTAGGTTAGGCTGCCCAGAGCCCCGTCCAACCTGACCTTGAATGTTTTCAGGGATGGGATATCTACAACAGTTCTGGATGACATGAAAGCATACATTTATTTCAATAATTTCTGTAGGCTTGTAGACATTTAAGCTAAGTAGGATAAGGGTTACTGGTAGTTATACATTAGAATGCAACTGCTGCCCTGTAAATATAAAATGATTATAAAAAAGAATTTAAATAATTTTAAAAATAGTACTAGGTTCTATTCCAAGCACAGGCTCATGTCACTGTTGAAATAAAGTAAATGAAAATGTCATTTGGATCCTGGGTTTCCTACAGCTGTTTCATGAAGGATTTTGAATGATAAAATATAAAGCATACTGTTTGGAAGCTGCAGGTGATAAACATAGCCGTTGGGGACCTGACCCTGATAAACTCTCTGAATTGAATTCTTCTTGTTGGGAATAGTGATTTTGTCTCCTTTTTTTATTCATTCAGTGCTTGATGAAGTCAAGAATAATTTTTAATTTATTGTTAGTAAATAAGCATCACTATTACTTTGCTATTTATAGCTATTTATTTAGTATTCACCTCCTTTTTCTAAATGGAAATATCCATGATAGAAAATTTTTAGTTGACATCTCAAATCAAGAGATTTGAGATTCTTCAATACTTCTCCTAAAGTCATGATGCTTACGACATGCCAGAATCTTTAAATTACTGTTCTGTCTGTATCTGCTATCTCTTTACGAGTTCACGATGTTCTAATATTACAGTATTTGGAATAAGAGATGCAAATGTAAATCTTTTCATCTTTTACACTAGTAATGACTTAGTTACTAATAAACTCTGCTGTCTGACATGGGTGATCTCATAGAGGTATGATATAGTTCTCTTTTTCATTTGGATTACAAGATCCAGGCCTCTATTTAGTACTGAAATGCACATTTTCCCTGATCTATGAGAATGTTTTATGCATGTTTTCCATTATTCACCAAATGTCCTCTTATATATATGCCTTTTTTAATGGGATCAAGGTATTGGATCACATCTCTTGCAGTGCCTGTTTTTTTTTTTTCCTTTTTGCCTTACATAAGTTTCAGCTCTTAAGGAGTACATTCATGAAAAGAAACTGACTTCCTCATAGGTCATGACCTTTCATGCATAATATAAATTCACATATTATGATTATAGTGTAGCTATAGTCATTTAACAGTACTACAGAGAGCTATTTGACATTACTGTGTACAGAGTGAGGGCAAAGCTAGTTGAGCTACAAAGGAAACCAACTGTTTTTTTTAATGCACAATTTCATAACTAATCATTTTGTTGAAGCATAATATCCATCTTGGGAACTGATGTATTTGTGTTAGACGTTTGTAAATCTAACTAAGCATAAACACTTGACTTCAAAGCATTCCTGTGAAGGAACGATCATATTTTTACAATATGACCAAAAAAGACTCATCTTTTAGTTTGAAATAGCTATACCTGAGGGAAGAAATGTATTACAAGGCATTTTTTCTGAATATTAGTATGTATGAACATATCTCACTTTGGCTGGCTAAAAAATCATGACATTAGGTAAACATAGTCTAGCAAGGAATACTTCAAGGACCTGAATTTTGTTATTAAGCAGCATTGAAAAGCTTGTTTTGCAAGTAAAACAAAAAAATACCAAAAAGTTTCAGCTTTTGCCTTCTCAGTAGATACTGAAATTGACAACAGCAACTTCAAGACCAAAATGTATCATCTTATGCATTATCCAAGCCACAGTAAATGATACATACACATTTAGCCCATGGGAAAAGAAGACAGAAAGTCTCTGGCTTTGAAATTTTTATGAGTGCTCCTGCACTGAAGTTGACAAAGTTTACCTACATATTTTGGTGAAGCATGAGCACCAGGTTAGTTGGTATGGCTCATCTAACAGGCAGAAATGTAATAATCCTCAAATTTACTAGACATGCTAAATCGGGATGTTATATATTTAGTCCATATCTCATAGGATTCCTAGTTTGGAAGATGATTTTTAAATCCCACCAGTTTCAGTAACCATTTACTAATAATACTAACCATCTGCTTTGGAGAATATGCTGGGTGTGCAGAACTACAGGAAGAATGGTTATTTACATCTCTACCACAGCTGGGCTCAGAAGTTTGGCTAAAGGTGTGTTGATGTACTCTACTTTTTGTAATGAGACTGGTGTGGAGAAAGGATCAGACTTGTGCAACTGATTTGAATTTACCATGTTGCAATGGTCTTTAGGATTGCAGGCCTTAAAATAGGTTGATTTTTGAATTTCTGTTTCAAGGTACTGGAGAGGATACCCAGATACACTTCAAAGAAGTGATAAAAGCAAATGATAAAGTGATTTTGTGAATATGTGGTAGAAACTGTGAACAGGACATGAGGATAATGCACTGCAGTTAAGAATTAGTGACATTGGAAACTTCTTACGGGTGCAAATCAGAGAGCAAAGGATTAAACAGCTCCTTTTAATTCTATACAAAGCTAACCAAGTAAAAAATGCAGAAGGAAATAATGAACTGTTCAGTTTCAGAATCTAATCTCTGATGTTATCTTTCAGTTAACTCTTGAAACTTGTTATTTTACTAATGTTTTGGCTTTAAAACACTGGTACAGTACAAATAAAGGGTTACTCCAAAGAATATATGTTCTCTGCTGTTGGTCTACTTTATGTCAGTATTTGCTTGCTTAAGTATTGTGATACAATCAAGCCAGATTGATTTGAATTTCAATTCTTTTTAAGAATTTATATATCTCTTATGACAGTATCAGGAATCTTCATTAATAAGACACCAACTGACAAGAAACTTAAACTTTTTCGTTGGTTTATCAAACCCAAAATTTAGGCCAGTGCATTTTTGTACATCTCTGCTAATACTAGCTCAGCACTTCTGTTTGCAAGACAAAAGAAATTACTTTTGAGAGAGTAAGGCAAAATGGAAAGGAACTACTTTGTCCTTTTTTTTTTCCTGTTAAGCTGTATGAAAAGACTTAGCTATCCTGAGAGAGATATTTAGCTCAAAAGAAAAGCAAAATTCTATACATTCCATTCAAGCTTAGTGTATGTGCAAGCTAAAACTGAGAGTACAAAGTTGGGGTAGCGTTATCTGGCTATACCATGTGGTTAATATGGTTACTACTCTAAAATCATCAAAGATGGTAAATCTTTTCCAAATGCGATTGTAACTTGATATTATCAATGGTTGTGTGACCCAACCACTCAGAGATATTCTCTCCATCCTGGTGTTTTTTCAGTCATCTTCTAACCCCAGGAGTTCTAAAGCTGTTCTTTGAATATAAGTACAGGGTCTTGCTCTCCTGTTCCCAGTCCATAACAAAAAAAATATTTGTATTTGTAATATTAATAATATCCAGAAAATGTATTAAAGATATTATAATATCTGTGACTTCTTGTATATTAGGCTTAAATGTCAGACAGTAAATAGATAAATACCCTGTACAAAAATCACAATGTTATTGGAATAAATTAAAACATAACATTTATAAAACGGAGAACAATTGAAGCCACAAGTTGACAGTACTTTTGCAGAAGCAATTGTTTCTTCGGGGTTATGTTCTGCTGAATTTGCAGTGTTCTTTGCAGGTACACTTACAATCTGAGGATAAAAATCGTCTTATTCCTAATTCTAAAATATTCCCCTTTAGTCACTCTTGTTATTATCATTCTTGCTGTTCCCTGCAGTATGTCCAAGGTTTTGATTATTATGAATTCTAACAAAAAACTCAAATCCATTTATCCCTGCTCTTCCACCTTTATGAGCTTTACTGATTTTACCTTTCAATTATTTACAGATGGTTCTATGCTGAAGGCCAGCAACTACCAAATATTACTTTCATATCAGATTATGTTGGGAAGTGCTAAAACATCTCCAAGATTTACCAAAAATTTCTTGGGATGACAGAATCTCTTCTAAGGCCTATAGGTGCTAGAATGTGTGCACGAGTTTAATACTATTTTTTGGTTTATTTATACAAATATCTCAAAAGATTCAGAATTAGCATCAAAAAATAAGCCAGTAACCTTCATAGCTTTTTATTATTGATTTCTGACTTCAGTGGTTACTTTGTCTGGAGAATCAGCATTTATTGGTCTTCCCTGCTGGCTGTAAAGAGTCAGAATTTTAATTTCTCTCCATTCCAGTGGTGGTTAGGTTCTAACCCTCTTTTGAAGAGAGCAGTTGTGGTTAGAAGTTCCCTTTCTTTAAGAGAATGTAGTGAAAACAGCCTTGGGACTGTTTCACGTTCCTTGTGAAACATGGCTTCTGTTTCAGCCAGGCCATAAACTGTCTATGTGAAAATCTCTCTTGGGCAAACACATGGTATTCTATCAGTCACTGGATTTTACAGCTTAAATGAGTCCAAGTACAGTGTTTGCTTCACAAAATGAATTAATAACAACATAATTTTATTTTTTAAAAATAGAAAAGTCATAAAATGATCTTCAGAACTTAATCAAAGCCCCTATAACATCTCCAAGCCCATGGAAACAAATTAGCTACACATTTACATGCTTCCATATCAGTCAACCACTGGCCATCAGGGTTTGGGGTGGTCCATTTAGGCTGTCTTTATCTGCCTAATCTATCCATTATACAATCAAGCTAACAAAAACATATCTGGTCAGCAAGCACTCAGCATGGAGAGGCAGCAAGTGGCACTCAACCATGGCTTGGTCCTGACTCCCTCCAAGAATGTATCAAAATTCTCAAAAGAAAATTCTACAAAAATATTGTGCAGTTGAAGGGTCAATAGTTGTTGGATTAGCACTTAATTCTCTGGAATATGGATATAGGAATGAGCTCATTAACAACAATATTTATTCCTGGAACAAGGTATAGAGACAGCTACTCTCCTGCTGCTCAGTTTTGCTTCCCTCCTGCAGTAATTCCCTTAGCCCGTACATTTAACTTCCTCAGACCGTGGTGTCATCTGGCAGCAGCTGGACCTTTAGCAGCTGTTGCTGGATGTGCCACACACAGATCCAGCCAGCAGACTGTAGCCTTGTGTCCTCTCTGAGGTCCAGTTCTGTTGCTGAGATAAAGCACATTCCCCAGATGTTTGTTACTTCTCTTCACTCGTCTCCCAACTCTCCTCTGCCACATACAGTGTACTGCTAGAAGGCATTTTTTTAGCTTTTTGTAGTCTCCTCTGGCAAAATCATCCAGATTAATGTTATTTTCCTCATCAAATAGGGCTGACTTTAGTGATTTTGTCAACAACACTCCTTGAAAGTTCTTCAAAGAAATGGGATCACAGCATATTCTACCTGGCACACAGTTTAGGAAACTGAACACCTTAAAGACTACAATTTATGTACAAATGATTTTATCCATTATTTTATATGTTCCTTAAATTACTAACTGAAAATAAATTAAAGATTGATCATTTAGTCAAATGTTGATTTGCAGACTGATGAACATTTTTATCTCAGGAATCTAAATAATTCCATATCCTTAAAATCCATATCATTAAAATTCCATATAATTAAAAAAAGACTATTAACTTCCAGTATTACCTTTTCTATTGGATCTTCAAAAATTTTGTCTTTATTTCCTTGTATGATCATTTATGACAGAATTATTTTCTGATAATAACAAAATGTAATTATTCACCAATTTTTAATTTAAGAACTCCTATAATTCATTTCAAATGGAAACTATATTTCAGCAGTTGATCTAAAATTAAAACCTTTCATTTTTCAAGCAATTACATTTTTGATATCTCTAAATTGTTCTAAAGGGTTGGCAAATAGAGGCGAGGAGAGGCATTCCCAGCAAGAGTTCATACAGTTACAAAACCTTCTGACTCAGTTTCCTTAAGTGTCATTTGTAGCCTCAATGTGTTGCCTTCTTTTATATCAAGCACCATTCTTAAACCTAATTTCTACATCCTCTCTCTTGAAAAATCAAATTGCCTTGATAAGTTTCATATACATAGGAGAAACAAAAGGAGATTATGCTGCAGTAATTTTTCACATACCCGTTTCATTTCTTCCTTCTCTGCTGGCACAGACCAGTTATGCAATGAAGAGAAGGCTCCAAAGATTAAGTCTTCTTTGCTTTGTGTGTGGATGAGAAAAATGACTTCTTAAGAGTAGTTTTTACTTCTCAGAAGTCACACGGAGATAGTTAACTGCAATATATTTCAGGCATGTGCATTAAGCAGCTCACTTTGAGAAGTTACTGGTTGTATTACAAAGAGGAAGGAATAAATAGTGAGTAAGATCTGAACTTTGGAAAATGCTGAGTGCAAATCAGTGGAGTTCAAAAAGGTAGATAGAAAGTACCTCTGGTTTTGAACAATCAATGCCTCTAAAATCAGAAAAATGCATAACCTATATAAAATGAAATGTGACTTCAATGACAAAGTAGGTTAGAGAGAAGAAATCTCTCACACTTGTGAACTATATGTATTTCTAGTAATAAAAAATTCTATGGATTGAAAAAATACATCAAGACATGAAATTCAAAAGTTTTTTAAACTTTTTAAAATATAACATCCAACTGATGATGCAATTTCAATGGAATGAAGAGCATTAGTTAGGTACAGAGTCAGATTTGACTGAGAAACAAAAGCATTTGCCAAGTAGATCTGATGAGACTAATTATCTAAACCAAAGTCATAGAAATAGGAAAATTCATAAAGTAACAGTCAAAAGAAGGCAGGCATACAGATAATATGCTTAAAATAAAGGAAAATTCTAAACAACACAATGTATCATATCACACCAAAAGACTCTTCAAATACCAGTGATGCTCACACAGTTTCAAGAAAATAATATGACAATAAAATCATTTTTTTGGATGAGCTCCTCACAGTAACAGGAAAAAGATGTCTCCTTGTGCCCTTACCTTCAAAAAATCACTTTGCTCTCCTCTAAATAAACAGTCCCTTTGACTAATGGAGATACTTCCCAACACAATACTGGCACAATCAATTCAAGAGCTGAAAAGCAGATTTTAACACCTTGGTGAAGAAGGTCCTATGTCTGGATTGCTGCTGTGGGAATGGCACTGTATGTTGTCAGGTTACCAAGATGATTTTGATATTCCTTGATATACAGGAGAAGAGCTTCAGCTCTGCTGAAGTTTAGACTGTGATGTGTTTCCTGTAATGGAAAAAAATGGAAAAGTAAAACACAAGACAAGAAAACACAATTCCAGACTATGTTTATCAATTTATAACATTTTAAGAGCCTCATCATTTTGGCTAAAAGTGAGGCTGGCCATTTAACCTTTTGTCTCTTCTTGCTTCTCTCATGACACAAAAAGCTCTGAAAGTTTCCTATTTCCTCTTCCTTGTAGTAAGACATGGATTTTCTTCTCCTTAGTATGCAATCCATATGAGGGCCAGAAAGGTGTGCTTTTCTATCCTTCAAACTCTGCTTCCATGCCCCATCTTGCCTCATTTTCTGTTTGCTTAACTTAAATCATTTGTTCCTGTTTGCCTGCTGCCTCCATAACCATTTAATGAAGAACTGTGAGCTGGACTATATATGACACCAAATGCACCTTCCAACTTCAGTTACCTTCCAACTTCAAGTACCCTGAAAACATTAACAGATTTCACACCTTGAAAAGACTGTGCTTATAGTAATCTTACTAAACTCTAAAATATGGAAAAATGACTTGATTGACAAGTCCTTGTGTTATTTATGTAACACAGAAGCATTTAAAACTAGAATTCTGAATATAACAAGTCCGGTAGGCATCTTGTTTGCATGATATTGAACCCACCAAGGACTGGCTTATTTAATTTATGGATATGCAGATTGTCCCTAATTTCCCCATGGACACCTACATCTCGTGTCCATTTTGTTTGCCCTAAGAAACAGAAAATCAAAGGTGGATTATGACTGAATCCAACCAGCTTACTCTTCTATCACTAGGAAAATGCAATTATACATTTCCTCTATAGATGGAATTTGCAATCAAGCTATACTTGACTCTTTGACAAAAAAAAATTCACAGTATGAAACATGGTGCTCTTTTCCTCCTAGGGTATGATAATCCTATCTTTCCTGTGTAATAATTGTGCAGCCAAATTATAGGCCTTTAAAAAAAATGTCCAAAATTACATGCAGCTTCACACTTTGAGTAAATAGCAAAAGAAAATTTTTTTATACTCTACCATAAATATTTTGGATTTTTTCCTGCCATTGAAAATCCATCTACTAACTGTTTATTCTTTCTATATCTGAACATCCACATAAAGTTTTACTTTAGGGATTCATAGTGTGATTATAATATCTAGGAATGTTGTACTGACTTCACCTGTATATATACCCCTTCCCCTGAGCCACATCCTCAGCCCTTTATAAAAGATAGTTATAAGATGCAGCCCTGAAAGATGGTATTTGTTCATACCCCACACCAAGAATATGCAGCTCGAGTCCATATAAAAAAAATTAGGGTCTTTGTTGCCATGGACGACTTTAGTGCCATTTGCATTATTGAGGGCTGCAGATACTAAGCTTGAACCACATAGTTTTTATTTTTACTCTGCTGTCAATTAAACTCACCAGACAGCCTTCATTCCAACTCTTGCCTTACAAGAAGTTTAGAGTGTCCTTTTTTGGGGGCTTCTAGGAATTAATATATTTTTCAAAAACCTGTTTTATTAGAATGTTCTGGTTGGATCTCTGTGATCCTTCAAGAGTAGACAGCTACCATACACTATGAAAGAAAAGAAAAACTCACTTTCTTCTAACCAGGACTCTTGAAGTTCTTCTTGCAGATATCCTGCTTTAACAGATGCTTATTCCCAATACATTGTATAAACATTGTACAGTGGTTTTGCAGAGTCATGTCTGCTCATCATAAATAGATTACTGTCTCACATCTAAAAAGCTATAAATCATATCACAGGAGAAAAGGACTGCATGGATTCATGCCAGTGGTAAAAGAATTTTGAGTCAAAAAGCATAACAGAAAGCTATATAATTTTTTCTTTTAGTAACACTTCCCCTTCAGGTATTAAGTGTGCAACTTAGAGGGAGATAAATCATTTTGTCTGGGATACTCCTCCATCACATTGTAACAGTACCTTAAGTTTGTGATCAGATGGCACTTGAGAGCATTTTGCATGTGTTAAGCTCCCTAAGAGTCTATTAAAAACTACAAGGTATTTCAGGTTGGGGTTTATTCATAATCTCTTAGTGAAGCTCTCCGACTTGGTGTAAAACACCTAACACAGCAACTCTGGATGTTTTCTCACTGAATGAGCTTGGTTTTTCTCTGTGCAATCAGTCCACCTCTAAATGGAAGTTTCAAGCAAAAGAGCTGGGAGACTGTGGTGGTTTTACCACA
>VYZS01089381.1:13286-46762 GCA_013400695.1 Neodrepanis coruscans | reverse complement strand
ATACCCTAAGTAGTAAGAGGAGTTTTGTGGAACTGGTAAAGGGACAGTTACTTTCAGTAATTGGTATGTAATCTTCAATATAATCAGAAACTGCAGTATCCATAAAGTGTCTGATATATGTTTTGATGTGAAATGTTTTGCAAAAGAGCATGATTTTAAACAAAGTGGACTTTTTATTCTGTGGGAAGTTTATCATATATGTGCAGCAAGAAAATTCAGGTTGTGGACCCTAACCCTGCACATCTTTCACCCTGATCTTCCTGAACAGAAGAAGCAAAGCTGCAGACTACTTCAGAGCATCAGCCGCCTATGGAGATGAGAGGACAGATGAAAAGATGTGAGAATCAAGAACATTCTCTTGAGCTTCATAAGGACTATCCACTGCAAACCTTAGACTCTACAGCCACAGCAAATAATGTTGCTATAATTGTGGCAGTCTCACAGACAGGGGAGAGGCAAGGTCATGGTGGTTAGAGAAATGGAGAATCTGTTTATGGCTTCTGAACTAGTGGGGATGGAAAAGAACTGCCTTTCTTGCCTTGTTCTGATGATAGGTAAACATCCTATTTACAATACAGCTGATTTTTTTCAGGCTATTTCATGCCCAGATGCAGCTATTTGGATTATGCTGGTTCTATCACTAAACAAGGCATCTGATACCCTCTCTGGCACTGAACATCAGACATCCTGGCTTTGGGGTTGCTGCTGCCAGTAACCCAATGTGCTCAGTCTGGCTGGCAGAGGGTGCCCACTTACTGCCACACAGTGGGCCATGCAAAATGCCACGAGTCAAGATGCACCTCAGAGCATAGTGCAGAGTGGGATGTGGCCTGTCTCTCTGAGTGTATCAGTGTGATCTCTTCAGGATTTCATGGCCAGCTGAAGTCATGCCTGGAGACGTGCGTTGTCTTCGTCCAGCTGCATGACCAGGGATGCCAGAAGCAGCTGCAGTTACCACTCCTATACATTGGTCTGCAGTTACTCACCACTGTTGTGGAAGGTATTGGTTCCCAAAATGGGATAGATCTGCATTAAATATTATGTTGACAAAGATAACATGGCATTCCCTCCAGACTCCCCTCCAGACAGTTCTTCTAAGGCCTTACCTTACTTCATTTTAAGTCTTCTCTGGTCCTAAAAACCTATCTTGGTAGCAGAGTGTTTGGGAGACAAAAAAATCTCAAGAGAATAAAACTTCCACAGCTACTAGACACATCTTTGCACTTACCGTGCAGTGCCATCTACAGTCGAAAAACTCTTCTGACACTCAGAAGACACCACGGTATTCTTAGGTAGCAGCTCTCAGGCTTAGCAGAGCAATTCTGCAACAAAAACTATGGTACCACGGTTTTCATTGCAAGCTGAGTGTGTCCAGTGCAGGCTCAGGACTCAAGGCAGATCTGTTGTCCTATTCTCAGCTATGCCAGTGGCACACTGAATATTGCATCCAGCAGTGGGGAGAATATTCGTAATTCCTCAACTCCTACCATGGTCTATTTCCATGCATAGTCGGAACAAGCTCCTCTATTGGGAGCTGCTGAAAACAGGAACTTAACTTTTCTCCTTTCAATTGTCCCTTATACGAAATTTCTGGTCACTGACTACACAGCAAATTAAAATAGGGTTGGAAGGGACCTTAAATGTCATCTAATTCCAACCCCACTGCCCTGGGCAGGGACACCTTTTAGTAGACCACATTTCTCAGAGCCTCTTCCAACCTGGCCTTAAATACTTCCAGGGATGCAGAATCCACAACATGTCTGGGCAACCCTTTTCAGTGCCTCACCAACCTCACAGTAAATAATTTCTTCCTACTGTCTAATCTAAACATGCCCTCTTTGATTCTGGAGCCATTTCCCTTTGTCCTGTCACTACATGCTGTTGTAAATAGTCTCTTTCCTTTTTTCTTGTTGGCTCCCTTCAGATACTGGAGTGAAATGGAGCGGGCGGGGGAGTGAATAGGACTGTCTAAAGTGAGTTGAAACCTGTGAATGAAAGACTGTATAAGAAATGGTAAACATTTCAATACCTAAAATTTGAAATCAGTTTTAGTTTAGTTTATGATGAAATTACAAATGAAGATGCAAGTTAAACTACAAAAGGACTGAATAGGGTCTCTTTTATCTGCAGTTTTTGAAACAAAGATAAAGAGTCATAGAATGGTTTGGATTGGAAGGTACCTTAAACATCATCTTGTTTCAATCCCCTGCCATGGGCAGGAACACCTTCCACTAGACTAGGTTACTAAGGGCCCTATTTATAATAGTTCCTATTAGCTCTGATAACTGAGATATTCTCCAGTTTCTCACAAAGCACTAATTCATAGTCCTTGTGCTCACGTAGTTTAACTTGCTGTGCCAGAACAGCTCAATAAACGCTACTTACTCAGAAGATACCAATCTCCCTTTATGGTTATAAAATATAATATAATATATAATATATATGGAAATATTTTCAGATGTGCAAAGTGCAAGTCTTTCTTAGCAACTGAAGTAAAAGCATGAACTTCTTCCGCCAGAATATGATCTTCTGTGCAAACTGCTAGAAGTACTCTCTCACCTATTCTGGATGGAAGAAGTCTCCAAGTCGCCTGCAGGGAGGCCTCTCAAAGAAATACAGATCTGAGGATCAAACGTTAATCAGTGTGTAGAAGAAGGTGGCTGGCTGGTTGTCCCGCTTAGCTCAGCGGCTGCGGCCCTCTCAAAAGCATCGCACGTACTGCGCCACTAGATGCCACTGTCAAGACATATTTGTGCTTTTATCCAGCTTCTCCAAAGGTATTCAGGAAAACCAAATTAAAAGAATGGCAAAATATACTTATTCGTAGCATTTCAGATGACCTTATTCTTAAAACATGAGAGGAAAATACAATCGAAAAAGCTACAATTTCTAGCAAATATGATATAGTTTCCTGAACAGAAGCAGGAAAATATCTTTTCAAACTACTGCAAGTAAATGAGATTATTTTGTATTTAGCTGTCTAAATACTTACTGCACCATTTAGAGACAAAATTAAATTCTTTCATCTAATCACATTCCTACTTAAATATTATAGAATCAAAATTAAGGAGAGAGAAGGTGGCATGTGAGATTTCTATTTACATAGGCCAGGAAAAAAATAGCAGTTCTTCTTTAGTTTTGCAAAACTCCCCTTATTTGAGAATATATGCTTTCTTTCCTCAGCTGAGAAATCTCTGTTCTTTCTCACGTAGAAGACAGATAATAACAAACAGCCAGGAGAAAAAAGAACTCATTTGTTTGACTATTCTTCTATATCCCTTTTCCAATTGTGAAGAAAATAAAAAGTATCCCATTACCCTGAAAGTATATTGTGGAGTAGGACGAGTCCATGTAGCTATTTGATTGGGACTAAAGCAAATTTGTAATCCTATTTCTAGGCCCTTGAAACTGAAATCATCCCTTAATCATATGCAGTTCTTCCTTCTGACGCAGAACATGACCACATGCTCCCGCATTTATTTGGTCTGGTGGTTACCTGAACAGCTATCCTTGTGCTAAATATTGCTCAGCTCCTACCAAGGTACCTCCAGGCAGTGGGACCATTTCCAAGCTTGGATAGGCTAGCAGTACAGGGAGACTGACCTGAAGTTCCAGCTGAGAAACAGTGATACTTTGCTCTAATTCTGATGCTGTTTTAAGCAAATATGAGACTCTTTTAATTTGGCATCATTGGGAAGTGAAATAAAAAGACTTGTACTCAGAATCTATAAGTGGCAATTCAGTGAAAGTTCAGTATTTTGAAAAATGAATTAAAACCTGTAGTATTTGAAATTCAAAACTGTATTAAAAATGCAAAGACATTCATTCATTCTTCATTTTTAAAAGTAATTTTTACCATGCATACATCTTCCCTAGGTGTTGCTGCTTCAGAGTTTGATCAGTAGTAAATTGCTTGCAGAACATGTGCCTGCTACCTTGAAAAACAGTTTACTGCTTTAATTTTTTTTAATTATTATTATTTTTAACAGAATAAACCTGTCAGGGCAGATTACATACAGGACTGGATCAAGTTTTTACCAAGCCAGTATTTGCTCAGGTCAGTGAAGATCCTGTAGACCCACATTGCTAGATCTACACTGCATCCTGAAGTTACACGGATTTCAAAAATACTCCTCTTTTTAACACAAATCAGACCAGATCTTGTTTTCAGCAGAGGCTCACAGGCCTGCTTGAGCACAGCAGAAAATTGCAGCACAGACATGGGAATGAATGTGTAGGACAGAGGATAGGATAGTGAGGCAGGAATTTTGTGGACCGCTATTGAAAAAAAAAGAAAACATTGAGGAATACACTGCAGTCTGTTACACTGATCACAGCAGTCTTCTAGCATCTTTCTTACCAGCAACAACACTGGAATACTAGCATAATACTGCCCAGATTGCAAATGGATGTTTTAGCAGAGGCAAGTATAACGTTTTCAATGTAAGTGGTAAAATACTTCAAAATCATATGACAGCCAGGAAGCTCCAGGTCAGCTGATCACACCAGTTCTATTTTAACCCTTCACATAATGACAGTGTAAATGGAATAGGGACTTCCAAGAGTACAGACTTCTTGTCCTGCAAAGTAATACAGGAAAAGATTATGTATAAAAAATCTACAGATTAGAATGTTTTCTATAAGAAAGAAAAACCAGAGGCAACTCTCAGCTTTAAGTGCTGGGTATCAGTTCACTGACCAATAACATGGTTAAGAAAAGCTCAGGGGCCTGCCCTGCTTGCTGGTTGTGGTGATGGGATCCCTGGCTATGAGACCCTGCGTGCCCCAGGGGATCCTCTGCCACTCCATCCCCCAGCCTCACTGTCCCCTTACATTTTCTGTCTTGAGGAAAGTGGTTGTTTCTCTCTGAACATACCCATTTGTTTGCCAGGTTCTCTTCCTTGCTCTCTCAGCTCTATTTTTATAGAAAATAATAGAAAGAAAGAAATAAGGATCATTTTTCATGCCAAAGCTCATTAAGCAAACTTAGTTCAGCTCCCAAGCAAAAAGGAAAGGAAAAAAGCAACTAAGAAGCCTGTTATCCCCTGTAATTCAGTAGCATCCTTAAAGAGCTGACCTGTGAGAAATTATTTTTGTCTATTTTTTAGTTGCCTTAGTAAAGAGTTCGCAGCAATGTCTCACCTCAGCATTGTCTAATGTCTTGGCTCAGCTATATGACAGCACAACAAAACCTTTATGATGTTCTAACCAGTGCAGGCACATTTTACACTAAATGGCCTTATGCTATCCTTCCACTAAAGCACAGAAAACAAGGCTGGGGACAGATACTCAGAGATGGTATTCTGAGATAAGAGATCCACTAGGGAATTTTTAAGTGACTGATATTGCCCAGCGGTGAAAGGGATGAGATACAAAACACAACTTCTCTAATAAATAGGTCCAAATAGATGGGGTTTAATGATACCATGTAGTCAATGTGATGATTCACTGGTTACTCTGTAGGACATGGCTGTTACAAGCCCTCCTCAGGGTCCTTTTCTTTCTGCAGCCTTCTTTTATATGACTTAAATCTTTGTATTCAGTCTTTTTCAGCCTGAGCAGATTACAGCCAGCTTTTTCTCAACTCTGTCCAACAAAGAGCTCTTCATTACAACAGCACTTTCCATGTCCTCACACATAGTCCAACACTAAAGCTAGCGTAGATTTATGCAAAAGACAAGCTGCAAGGGAAGAAAATAACAGGAAACCTCTTTTATAAAAGCAGGTTCTGAAAAGTAAGGAGCTTCATCTGTTTCCTCCAGTCTCTTAAGGAGTAGCTTCCTTTAACAGATAGTAAGTCTCTGATCTGGGACTCAGCTGCTCATTTCATAAAAATGGTACATGTCACTGAACCTTCAGATGCCTCAGCACCTACATATATTTTAAACTCATAAGCACTCTCAAGAAGTTGTGTCCAGATGGTATAAGACTTAAACATAGTTTTTCTCTCTCCTTGGTAATTGATCATCTCTTACCTTGCTCCTTATATTGCTTGCATTGCTTGTACCTTCTAATTTATACCGCTGTAAAGCATTGCCATTTTGGTAAGGTGACACTATACACACATCTGTAAGTGGCTGCATAGGATATAAAGTAGCAGAAGATTAGGTCTGTGGTTCCAATCTGTCCTGCAGAAGGAAAAAACAATCTAGAGAGAAAAGGAGAATAGGAATTACTAGCTGCTAAGACAGCAGAAGATAAACAAAACCATTATTCTCCCATCAGCTAAGGAAGCAGAAAAAAAATTTCTGGACTGGCCTTATACACTCCCTCTAGGATTGCTTTTCTGAGATCCTAAAACCTAGGTATGTAATGAAAGAAAGTCCATTAAAATGTTTTAAGGCATTTTTTTCTGAAAGCATATGAATCAATGCCATCCTGTTACCTGCAACAAAGTGCTTGGTCACTCTAACAAGCAGCAGTGATTTATTCTATTAGCACAATTACATGGCACTTACCAGTATTTATCTATGGACAGCAAGCACAGCAATGCCTATAACAATATAGCTGAAACACCAGGCATCTGCCTCATGCACCTGAAAAACTGGTAGGGAGGTAATTTCTTCTCCCAACGCAAGACAGAATACTCCCAGTGCATCTCTCATGCTGCAAGAGGAGTACTGAAAAGATTAATGTCTCTCAGTGAGGAAGCCAAGCGCTCAAGAGATGCCTGCACCCCTTGCACAAGGAGAGAGAAAAGAATTCCTTTGCTGTCCTTTACCTCCTGGGCAACATGACAGCCTCCTCGTAAAACTACAGCTGCTGGTAAAAGTTCAGGTTAATGACTCTGTAATGTGTCAAATTGGTTTTTTTTTTTACCAGTCTATATACTAAAATCATGCAGCAGTAGGCATTTATAGTGTCTGTGCATCATTCAGACATACATATATACAGATTATAATACAACATATACACCAAAGTCTGACATGCAGCTAAGAAAACAGGGCTGACTCAAAGTACTGCAACTATTTTACATCAGAATATTTTTTTGTTTTTGCCATTAGATCTATGCCCCATGCCAAATGATCTCATTTTAATTCTCTAAAGTAAGATAAACACTTAAATCCCAATACCCCTTATGAACGATTTAGATAAAAATGAAAGAAGGAAAAAAATCTGCACAAGGTTATAGCAGTCAGCTTGTTCAAAATGTAAGTTTTGAAGCTATCCTGTGAGAAATGCTGATAATAACAAAAACTGATTCAGCTGAGTTCATAAATCTGATGATTACTGTGAAACATTAACACTTATTACATCTGTTACACTGTCTAGAGGCTGCTCATTATGGTAAATTAAAGAAAAACATTAGACATCTCCAGGATGCTCCACACATTATCACAGAAGCTTTTTAACAGCTGAAGGGCTTCTTTGTCCAGAAGAGGAGTATCAGAGGGCTATGAAAGTTGTAGATACATTTCAGACATCAAAGTACCAAAAAGGAATATCATCAGTAATAAAATGCTGTGACCTAAGCAATGCAATCTGGTGAACAGCTTTAACCAGGCTCCCAGAAAAGTCCAGAAATGGGAGCAAGCAACTAGTAAGGAAGGGGAATGGGTTAAAAGAGCTCAGCGTTGAATCTGCTTGAATGAAAATCAGTACCTTCCAGAGGAATAACGTAGGATAGTTTCTTTAAAAGAACAGTACCTATAATCCTTTCTTATTCATTATCTGCTTTCATAAAGTAAAATCTTCTTGGAGGATGAGAAATAAGCCCTACATTATCCCAAGGATCTAGATTTCTGTTATTCTTACACTGAATAACAGGCAAATAGAAATATTTCAGTTGATAAAAATGCTAGTAAAGGGATGATTTTCTTTCTGTCTCTGTATAGACAGTGCCCAGTCTGGAGTGCAGCTTACTTCCTGGGACTCAGCTAGGAACAGAAATGTAACATATGGAGCTGTTTGTAGAATTAGCATTGAAATTTAGTCAAACAGCTTCTGTAATTTTAAATCCGTTCTGACCCAGCAGAGTTATTCCCTTTCTATAATTAAGTCTATCGTCACTTTAATAGGAGCCATATCTGAGGTTGGAGAAATGTTACTTTAACAAAAATGAACATGATAAAAACTGCCTCATCAAAAATGTAAAATATCTCAGCTGTCAAAATAATGTTTTTCCCTATTTTCACATTATTATGTTTATACAAAGACCATCATGTAAGCAAAATAATATATTCTAAAATTTGCATTTAACATTGCACCTGAAATAATTCCTACCCAATTGCAACAAAAGCAGGCTTTTTACTTTGGCTCCACATAATGCACCTCTGGGATTCTCAGGCTGCCAGGTGTTTTATATAACATGCTTATAACAAAACAAAAGGAAAAAAATTATACTCTATTCCTATAAAAAATAGCAGCCTTTGGCATATTAACACAGTCAAAGCAATCTGGTGTGCAAAAGAAATGAAAATAGCTACAGTAGGTCGATAAGGAGCAACCAGTATAGGAAACAAAAGAAGCCAATATAAGTGATGAATTTTGAATAAAATGAAAAGTTCTGGTTGACTAAAAATTTACAGAGTGTGAATGCCTCATTGATTGCCAATGCTATCTGACAGGGCATGGAACAGTTAAACATAACTTATGGATAGGAAAAAACATTTCCATTTTACACATCATGACCAATTTCAAGGAGGCAAATGTCTTCCAGAGAGGAAAGGGTTAGTACCAAAAAAGGGAATCTGTGTAATGGCTGAGGTTACAGCCTAAGAAACCCACATGCACAGGATTTCTCCTACAGATCTCATCTCCTCCCCACAGGGTGGAGTTATAAACATGGTCCTGTGCCCATTTACAGAGAGGCAGCATAGATCCATAAGAAAGTGGTTTTATACTAATACAAAAATATAAAGAAGCCTGAATGTATAAATATGAAACAGGTTAGATTACCAGAACTGTTTTATTACTGCAGGCAAACAAGCTAACCACTGAGATACAGAAAGTCAATTGTAGGCTTAACAAACTAAAAATACTCATATCAAAATTCACTTGACATCTCTGCTTAAAAGTTTCAGCCTTTAGCAAACATAATTTAAATGAAGAAAAGATGATTTGTTCAAATCTACTGCAAGCTTTGACGTAAGGTTATTTTTTTAATTAATTTAATGAAAAACTTGTTTCTCTTTCCCATCCAACTAAAGACCTCTGCCATATACAATTATATATGCCTAGACAAATTTAGCTGTCTTTCATTCTGAAGCTCGACATTTGATCTTTTCAGACCTTTTCACACACTCAGTATTGCTTTCTACAAATTATTTTATTTTTAGATGAATTACATAATAATAATTACAGCACTTTTCTTCCAAGAAGAAACTGACATCAAAAAGTACTTATGAGATACATTCTCCCCATCCATGTTTCACTACTAAAGGCATTGCCTGAACAATTAATAAGCCTTCTTTAAAATTACATTTGGCAGGGTAAGACATGAGATTTAATAAGCATAGCCTGATTTATATTTCATTTTTACCTTATAGGCTACATAGTAAAATTTAGTCAATAACAAGAAATTCTAATTGCATTTCCCTGTATTGCCAATGGAGATATTTTGATATTATACATAGAATTTTCATTTTTTGAGTATTGGTCTTCTATTCATCAAGAATCTAAAAAGAGTATAAGTCTACCTTGTAGAGACACCAACTATGAGTAGTGGAGATGAGACTATTTCTGTAACAAAGAAATGGAAGCCCTACAAAGCGCCCTTAATTGAGAATGTAGTTACTTAAAATGAATGAATTGATCTCCTGGAACCACAACAAGGTTAGCATTTGCTAAAGTGGTTTGTTTTTTTTTTCCTAAATGAAAGAATTCATCTTCACACAGAACCAGAATCTGAATTTACACGCTGATGGATTATTCACTAGCCTATTATCAATTAACCTGAAGAAAACAAACAAAGGCCTTAAACTAAAGAAGAAATAATGAGAAGAATTAACATGCTTTCGAGAATGCTGAAAAAGATTCGAGATAACAAAATGGTTGTTCTGGCTTTTGCATTCAGTACCTTTACCAGTGTAAACAGCAACTATAAAACCTCGGAATTACTTTCTCATATATGAAGTGGGAAACTATTTAATTCTGAGCCTGCAACATAAGTAATTGTGTAACCAGATGAAAACATTTCAACAGAGCTTCTGTTCCCATTAAAAACGTACACACAGTATCACATTACCTGTGACTTTCAAAACTTCATGTCTCATGCACATTTTCATTAAAATGCTGGTCCTAGCCTGTTGTGAGAGTTTTTTCCAATATATTATCTCTCTTTCCTTACACAGTTTTATTTTTTACACTTTCCAACACTTTGCAAAAATAATCACACACCATCCAGGGCAAATATGTAAATAAATCATGTTCCATCAAGAGGCACAATACAGCTGGCATTTATTTGGCTTTTTCAAAGAGATATAGGAGATACATAATGAAGTGCTGAAAGTTACGGCAAAGTACAGGATTCAGTGATCCATGTGATTTTGGGGAACTGTTACTGCCTACGAAGTCACTGAACTCTTTAGCTCATGGAAATGTGGCCAATAGCCCTGGCAGTCATCCTGTGCTCCTGGAAGGCAGTAATGTTCTGTCACTGAAAAGGAGCATGATTTTAAGAGCATTCTTGAAAATAACAAACCATTTTTTCAGCCTGAGATATAAAAGTAATTAAAGGTATCTCTATGGGAACATAAAAGACAAGTCAAGCTGTGATCTTGACAGATAGCAGATAGCAGACATAGGGTAAGTAAGGAGTCAGTTATGGCCATGCAGGTTTCTGTGTGTGAAGGAGAAGAGATAAAAACAGTTGAATATCCTGGTGCAAAGCTGAAAGGCACTCAGAGCTTTAGGAGGATGCAGTGATGGATGCCACATTATGGTGATCAAATTGCCCAAGGAGCTGCATGCTTCTGAGGCAATCTGTGAATTAGTAATCAGAATTAGTAAATAGTGCTGACAGTGGGTTGCAAGCTATGTTTGATCATTGTCACAAGTTCACTAAAACAGACAAGACCAGAAAAGTCCATGATGACATGGTCACCATATTTTTCTCTTTCCTGTAAAGGAGAAAGTTGTTTAGCTCAGTTGAGTGTCAGTGACATTAAAAATATTTAAAGTTCTTCACTAATTCCAAATTCCCAAATTTGATTCACTGTCTGCTTCTGAAGCCCTTTATTAAATTTAGGTAGAAGAAAACTTTTTTTTTTTAATTATGCTAAGTCTCTGCAAATTCATAGAGATACATTAATGAAGGAGAGCTTTAGAAATATGTCCCATGAGAGTGATGGATATGCTCACAAAATATACTTATTGGTCAAAGCGTACTTCTTGTATGTGTGCTTAAACATCAGCTTAAAATCAACCCTTCATTTACCTTCTAAAACAATTTTCTCTATCAAGTTTTCCCTCAAAAAGTAAGGAGTATAGAGAGGGGACAGAGCATTTAAAAATGTCCGTTAATGTGTGCATAACAGTCCAAAATGCCATACCCTCTGTACAGATTACATACCAACTAACAGGAATGCTTTTCAGTTTGTTTGCTAGAATGTAAGTGCAACTTTCAAAAATATCAAAAAGGCTTAGAAACTGGAAAACTTGGACTCCTTAATATCAGTCATTTCTGAAGATAAAACTTATAAGAGCTGTTATCTTTACCACAGATTTCACTGTTAGAGGCACCTGAATTATCTCAGAGCAGGTTAACTGAGATGCTTATAGATCTAGTCACAGCTACAAAGAACAGCAGCTGGCAGTGTGTGCATTATGTATGCTAACATATTATTTCCTGAAGGAAGAGTATAAGAATACAGGGTTTTGAAACAAATCTAGCCACCACTATAGCTCCTAGCAGCATTAAATTAAATCTTATCCAAGGCTAGTCTTTTTCCTGTTCCCTTTTACCAGCTATTGAGTTTGCCTTCTCAAGCAGCTCTTAACTGTGACATAAGATTGGCAAAGTGAAGGCATTTTTCAAACTGATACTAAATGATGGACAAAATGCTAGCTGACTGGAGATTTAGTTATCATGGCATATAGAAAAGCTACCTCTAATTTATGTAAAGCAATAAATTATTATCTCTTTAATACTTTTTGAGTTTCAGTTGAAAACACAGTGAAGAACTAATGAATGTTGACTTTTTTTCCCTCTCCTATCATGTGGTTCTGATTCCTGGCTTGCAGCAGTTCTGTAGATGTACATGAGTTTGCAGTTTGTCTAAGCACGTGGTAAAGAACATGTTCACTAAAAGAAATAAATAGAATATTGAAGGTGCAGAAAAGAGAGAAAACTACTTTTCTGTCACTCTTTTCTGTCACTACTTTCTGTACTTTTCTGTAGAAGAGTACAATTAAAAAAAATAAAAAGGATTTACTTGCAGCCTCAAAGATTCCAAGTTATTATACAGTTCCCACTAATTGGAATAGGAATGTATAAATGCAACAAGCCATTCCCTTGTATTTTTTCAATTACTAAAAATTGACTTTTTCATATTAAATACTGAAATTTATTTTCACTCGAGAAAGCACTTGTAGATTAGAATCATTTAGTACAACTTAAATGCAGTGAAGACCTCCATGCCTCATATGATCAGTTCCCAGTTATGGTTGTAAGTACCATTAGAAAATTTACATAAGCAATAAAACATAACATATGCAGCACTGAAAACATCAGCAGATTTTTTTTTTTCCCAGCTTGACCTAGAGCTGATTTAACCATCTTAACAACTGCTTTCTGGCCATTTTCCCAGGCACCACATTAATTTTGAAGTGTCATGTTTATTTACTTGGTATTAGCATCCCGAACTTCAGAATACTTTAACCTAGCTATAAAAGAAAAAACTCTTGCCAGACAGGATCTAATTTCATGTCATAAATCTCTTCAAGCAGGAAAGCATCAGCGAGAACACCTTTGTTACATTATCTTGCATCGCCTCCATCGCAGGCTGTGACACTGACATCCTTTCCCCACTCTGCTGTGTTTCAAACAACACATCTCTTCCACTTAGGGGAACATCTATATCTGTGTGTTCGTATTGCCTTGAGATTATCCAGAAATGGAAGCTCTTTTTTTTCAGTTACTTTTTTAACCTTATTTATGTTTTTGCATTTTAGGGAGTATGAACTGTAGGAAAAATTACATGGGGACTAAGAGTCTTAGTCTGTGTTGTAGGCTATAACTGCTCTGTCCCAAATGTGAGACAGAGCAGTCTCTGTTTCTGCTGTGCTCAATACCCATTAAATAATTTGCAGGTATACTAGTATCGTTCTGAAACTAGTATGCCCTTCAAAATGTCACATCAATACTGCATTTCTGTAGAGACCTTCTTGCATCCAGAAAACAGAAAGAACTTCAGAAAACCATTTTACCCACTTGATGGCATTTTTACTCTGTGAATATGGCACAAGGAGGCCACACTAAACCGAGGAAACAATCTAACAACTTTATCTGTGAGACTTTGCAAGACATATTGTGTAAGTGCATTTCTAACAGTTTATTCAACAACATCAAACATACACAATGGTTCTGAAGTGTATTAAAAACACACAGAAAACAAAATTAATGTGGTTAGCATTTGATTAACTATCCAATTTTAAAGGCAGGAAGTTTTGAATTCCTTAATAAATATTTTCATGAATATTTGTGAATAATATATATTCTTATGACCACGGAAATTCATAATTACAACTGGTTAAAAATAAAATTTCTCCTAGAAAAATGTTCAAATAATTTTTCATGTCACCTGCTGGTTATATTGTAGGAAAAGATAGATCAAAAATAGATCTAAAAAAACCCTCAAATGTTTTCTGTTTCTCCCTATATTCAAAAACTGCAAATTTAAACATTTTAGAATTTTGCCCTCTTTATTTTCATCTCTCTTCCCCTTTTCAGCCACAGAATGTAACTAGATTAATCAGGTCGTCTGCTTCACTTTCATTTTTTTCCATTCTTTTGTCATCCTATAATTGAAATTTTTCAGAGGTAGAAAATGAAAAGAAATGATATAGACATGTAACTGTTTTACTTTGTTTTTAAAACATTCAAGATATTAAGGATTCTTAATTTTGTTTCTAAATTTCAGTCTAAAAGACAGGCGTATTTCAAAAAAGGAATAATCTTTGATTATAAAGTCTTTCAAGTGAAAAGTGCTCATGTTCATAGTACTGAAGTTTTTGAGCTGTGATTTAAGAAGTCACTCAGCCACAAATCAATGGAGGCTGGAAAAAACATTGAGGAGTTCATATTCGAATAGAATCTAATGTCTTTCTTCAGCAACCTGTGTTGGCCATCATAAGAGACAAAAAGCTGGACTAGGCAGACTTGTCTCCAATGCCATAACAAGATTTTTGCCTTTTCCTGGTATTGAAGTTCTCTCCAGTTTATATGCTGAAATAATAAACCTAATGGTCAGACCCCAATTCATTTACAACATTAAGCTGACAATTATAATAGTCTTTATATTGAAAAATGCATGTATTACCCATAAAAAATATTGAAATAGTTCAGTAAGCCCAGAAACATTAATTTTCAATGGCTAGCTGGTAATGACACACATCATGTTTCACTATTGCATTAAATCCTTAAAACTAACATATTTTTAAGCATACAAATTTGAACAGAGAAAGCTGAGGCATTTGGATCCTGACTTTACTTTCTTAGAAAGAGAATGTCAGAATAGACTCTTGTTCTATATATAATTGCAGAGGACCCTGTCATTCTTGGTCCTTTAGCTTTTCATCTGTCACCATAGTGTACTTAGATGTAGACAGTGGACTTCCAAGGGATTCAAAGACTGGACCTGAGTGATAGGTTCTTGAACTGCAGCAATTGTGAAAAACTGCACAAAACCTGTAACCATGAAGTAAGGGAACTAAGGCAACAAGATTCCCAAAGTTGCAAGAAGCAGTCAGGAAAAACCCAGGATTTGCCCTTCATACATACAGATTTACATACACCCACCTGCCACTGTGGTCTTTGAGACTGTCTTCAGGCACAGCAGAAATATAAGTATGTATTAGAGTTGTGTGTTCACTAGTTCATTCAGCTGATTATAGCACAAGGAACCTACTAAGAATTCTGAAGTACTTTCTTAAACTAGGTACAGTAAACTACCACTAATTCAGTGTACTAAGGACACAGTTCTGTAGCGTAGGCAAGGTTATTTTTTATACCAAGGATGCATTTTTTCTGCATTTCATCCAATCAACCCCTACCCACCTTGAAGCACTATAACTAGCTCCCCTCTTTCTTCAGTTTTATAGTCTGTTTTGAAACAGAAATATCTTCTGTAGTCTTTTGCTTGGGCAAGCCTCTGCCTAAACTTTTTAAAGTTAATTTAGTCTTTCCACATAGGTCAGTGTACATCTAGCCTCCAAATCACTTTCATTCTCTTTTCTTTCTTGTAATTTTTTTCCAGTCATAAGATGTCAGAATGGAATGCAGTATTTCAGGTGCAGTCACCAGTGCTAAAGGGGAGGGAAGGTATCATCTTCCACATTTGCTGACAGAATGTGTGACCCCCCCCCCAAAAAAAAAATCAGTCTTCCTTGTTCCTCCTCTCCTCTTCCAATCTCCAACAATGCATTCCTTTCAAAACACTTCAGATATAGTAACCCAGAAAGATGAAAAGACTTGACATAAAGCAGAAGTGTTAGGGTTAGGGTTAGGGTTAGGGTTAGGGTTAGGGTTAGGGTTAGGGTTAGGGTTAGGGTTAGGGTTAGGGAAGGCAAAGCAAAACAGGAAGTGTTCGGTATATGTAAATCAACGTGTCATGGTGGTCAAAAGCAGGTAACAAACAATCAATGATCATGGAGGAAAAGAAGCAGGGGACTGATTCACCAAGCTTTTCAATCTTGTGTATTCAATCATACTCACAGAGGCAAATCCTAACCAGGCAGTGAGGTTACACTTTACGGCTGCTTTGTCAGATCATAAACAACAGCACAACGTGTAAGACAGTGGAGAATCAAACCCCATATGTTCTCAAATCTGCTGAGCCTTTTATATGCCTTTTTTCTTTTTTTAATGGGGAATTCATCAAAGTCAACTCTTCCCTACAAAGACTTTCAGTTTCAACAGATGAACATGTTTTCATGAAAAAGGCTTTACATGGAAATACTCCTGACTTGCAGCCCTCTGTTGTTAGAGCTCCCACAGTCCTGTGTGCTGAAGTCAGCCACCCTTACTTGCTGTGGAAGCAGAGCAAACTGGGAAACACCCTTGGCACTGCAAGCGGCTGTGAAACCTCGTCACGGCACAGTCTGCAGAGTGAGGAACGAGTGGGACTGTCGACAAAAGTGTGAGGAACACATTGGCCCAAATTCCCTGCAGATCTGGGTTGCTGCTTTTCAGAGCCAGGATAGAAAGCTAAGTGTTTCAGCTCTCCCTTCTTTTCCCCACTGCAGCTAGGTGACTGCCCTAACCTATGTCATCTTTTAAGAGTCCCCTAGAAACCATGGGCAAATGTGAACTTGAACTCAGCACCTCAGTCTAATCTGGTGCCTTCCTCACATACTATAATGAAGACAAAATTACAGGTTGGCCCATAAAACAGGATTTTGAGTTCAGCATCGACTGGAAGGAGCTCTGTACAACAGGGCAGGTCACCATGGCACAGAGCAACACTTATCCAACAAATAATCAGCTCAGCCAATTTCCTAGCATTGCTATCAGACTTACAGATTGCTTCTCCTTGAAAGGACATACCAAGTGGACATGAACAAATCTGCCAGCTGAAGCCTGCTCATATTATCCACCCTGCAGTGCAAATCAGAGTAATAAGGAGTAATCAGAAGGCATGTCATTTTGGTTCTTCAAGAAGGACTAAAATCAGGTGGCTTATTTTGTGAAAGGAAGAGTTTTATTGGCTGTAGTGCTTTATTCTAAGTAGAATTTATGTCTAACATAGGCTAGGTCATAGAACTAAATTTGCATGCTTAAAATTAGAATAATAAAAAAATTACTATTTTAAAAGACATATTGTAATCTATCAAAGATGGCTTGAAAGTAAGACATGCATTGTTCCTGAGAAAATTAAAAATAAAATGATTGAAAGTTTAGACTGACCCCTTTAAGCATGTTAAGTTCTCCATTATTTTGTGATGAACTTGTAAGTGGTTATTCATCTTGGCTCCTGTTGCAGATACTTTACATGTCAGAGCACACAGAGCTGGAGTACAGAAAGAAGAATACGCACACAGTGGCAGCACTTAGAATATAGCAAGTCCTCTTCCTGAGTATTTTTTCCTAGTGTATTCTTGACTCCAGCTCTGGTAGCCAGTTTTGCTGGAGTAAGTCACCATTGTTTCCTTCTCATTTGAGTAACAGGTTTTAACAATAAAACACTACTGGTAAATATGGGGGAGTGTTCTGGTTTGGACACTAGGGGTGTTATCAAGTGAGGAGAGATCAAATAGAGTCGACAACAACAAAAGAATTTATTTAACAAATAGTAAACCCAACAATAATAATCGCAAAAAAGGGAAAAAACAAATTATGCTCCTCTTGGATAGCTGCTGGGCTGGTGGAGCAAAGGAAGGAAGGGATGCTGCCTCGTGGAGGGAGGTGATGCAACAAGGTCCCCACTCCGGAGCTGCTGGAAAATAAAGAGAATGGAAGAAAACCCCAGGGGACCCCAAGGGGAAGAGATACCATGGCTTGAATTTGCATTATCCTCAGCACTGTACTGCCTCTGCTGTTGATCCAGCCATGCTGCTGCCCAAGCCAAGGAAGAGAGAGAGAGAGCAGAGAGGGCAAGGAAACAGAGCTGAGAGGGAGCCAGGACAAAAGNACTGTACTGCCTCTGCTGTTGATCCAGCCATGCTGCTGCCCAAGCCAAGGAAGAGAGAGAGAGAGCAGAGAGGGCAAGGAAACAGAGCTGAGAGGGAGCCAGGACAAAAGCTGAGCAGCAGAGAGAGACAGGACTTCCATGCCTGCTGCCTTTATAGGGTGCCCGTTCTCATGTTTTCTCAGGGCACCCTTCTGGGGCAGGCCACCTCTTCATTGGATGACGGCGCTGGGAGCCGCCCCCTCTCTGAGACTTCACCACAAGGCAACATGGTAGCATTCCTGCCAAAATGCCTCATGGCTGCAGCTCGCCAGCAGGGGCCGCTACCGCCCTGCCAGTGCCATGGGGCACCGGCCACCAGCACACCGCCAGCATGGAGGTACCTGCCACTGCTGCAGGGGCCCAGAGGGGCCTCAGAGTGCCACCGCGGGGGGCCGTGAAAGGGCTTCTGCCGCCTCCTGCAGCCACTGTTGCATGCGCGGCACAGGGGGAGCCGCACCACCAGGACCAGCAGGGGCAGCCATGCACCCTGGTGCCAGTGGGGATCAGCAGGGCCACTGCCACACCCCACCACAGCTGCTCGGCCCCTCCTGCTGCCACCACTCCAGTGGCTGCAGAGTAGCCGGGGCTGCTGGGCCCACCCTGCACTCCACAGGGCTGTGGGCTGAGCTGGGCCAACCCCGCGTGGGTCCAGCATGCCCCACATGGTGCCAGGCCCCAGTGCGCCCCGTAAGGCGCCAGCATCTGTCTGCTTCCTAGGAATCATAGAAAAAAAGGTCCAAAGCACCCTCCACTCCCACACAGAGAAGGGAAAAGGGAAAAAAGGTTTTAAAATGAAAACATTTTCCCCACCCCACAACAGGGAGGGGGCATGTAAAGAGTCTGTCTTCGTAGTTTCACCAGTTTTCAGTTTTGCTCACATTCAGGCAAGAGCACTTTGTCTCCTATCGTGCCTTCTACCCCCATCTAAAGCATGTAGGAGTCCCCAAAAGTTACAACAATGCCTTATTACAGACACCCAGTTCACATATTTCAAAGACACCCCAGAAAAAGTTACTTTTGGCTAAAATCTTTCTTATTTAATTTCTGGTAAAGTTTAATATGTTTTCACTGTACTAAAAGTTGACATTCTCTGTATTAAATCTACTTTCATAATTTCAACATAAAAATGGATAGCATACAAGAAAATGCAAACAGATTTCTCAAAGATTGTCTTCTGTATTCCTTCAACAAAAACTATCATGTAAGTTTAAGTGCACCTAAAAAGAAAACCGGAACCTGAGTGTTTATGTTTGTGAACATAAGAATGCTAAATAAAATTCAAACAAGAATTCAAGGCAATATTTTTTTGGCACCATCTAAAGGATTCTGATAGTGTTTCTTCAAAGGAAGGCAAGTCCCAAGGCAAACAGGTGTCCCTTGGAGGACCTGCTGGATCTCTCTATGTGAGGAAGCAGATGGAACTTGCAGCTTGTTTTTCCACTTTTGTGGGAAGATGTTTTTAGTAAAAGAAAAGAATTTTGGTCTCTGAGCGATTGCTCACTTGGTGTATTATCTTTAGCACACCATAAATACACTTCCAAGGTCACTTCCTATGAAGTGCTGAGTATCTTCATGCAATATTAAGGCAATATAGGAACATTTCATAGAAGAAACATACATTTCCCTGTCAGTAAAGAAAATGAAAGGTAAAAAAAACAGTTATTACTGTTGCTTGTAGTCCTACCCTAAACTATTCCAACTCCTTGGACATCAGCTGCAGTCAGGCTACTCAAAAGAGCCATCCAGCATTGTTTAGTATCTCTTCCAGGGGCATTGAGATGATTATTTAGGATGAGATCCATTTCCATTAACCTAATTAACAGCCTTAAATTTGAGTCTCCAAAATAATCTTCCAGATTTTCCTAGAATCTACATCTACAAACACTACTTTACTCCTTTCTAAGGTGAGAACCTTAAAAAGGGAATAGGAACTCCAAAGTCGTCAAGCTGTATATTTATCACCATTTGTCCCTAGGACTCACTGCAATCCCTTAAGTAGGTGTCACATTTTCACTTTGTAGGAGCTGAATTGCTGCACTTTCTGGATTTTCAAAAGCAAGCTGTTCTCACCACAGAAGGAAGCAAGCTTTAAGTCTCTGAAGGATGGTCAGAGGTTTCCTTCATGATTCCTGATGACCAACATGCCATCTAGCCTCAGACTGGAGTGGCAGAACCACTGAATAACTGAAGCACTACCTCAATCACCGCCATCCCTTAAAATAAGCTTCTCAGTCAACCCCTAGGAGTATCAGTCACATGAACAGGAACGATTTCCTTATGGTAAATTAACTTCCAGTTGAAGTCCTTCAGCCAAGATGATATATTTTCAAATTCTATACTTCAACTCAGGCAGAAGTTTTGCATAAGCTTTATGCAAAAAACTATGAGATGAGATTCTATGCACTGTGCAATGCAAATTCACAAATCAATCAATTGTAATAGCCAAAACTGACCTGAAAACAAATCAGGGCATTTTCTTTCATTTTCCCAGTAAAGATTAAAAACACATCCAGGAAATCCACTCATTGTAAGTGTGTTCACCAGAAAGTACCATTTGTTGATTGGAGTATACCTCTAAGAAAAGTTGTTTTATTTAAACAAGAAGAGAGCATGTTACAAGTGTTCTTCTACCTCTTGCAAGATTAAGCAGGCTTAGCAGGTACAATTTACTACTGGAATAATAAGAAAGAATAGGAAAATATTTGTTATCTATTATTTGCATTACTACAGCACATTCAAGCACCTGTCAGCAAGTACTTCACAAACATGGAACATAATATTCCCTGCCCAAAGAGCTAATCTTGCTCTTGAAGGCAAAAGGCACAAGCCCATTTAGACAGCTATAAAGAGCCAGAAACTACTAGGGAAACCATTGTCAGTACGATGAGAAGATCAGTGTGATTGCTCTTGATTTTATTATTTCATTCAAAATGACATTGTATCTAAACATTTTATAAAAGATGGTTATAGGTATTCTGATTAAAATTTTTTTCTATGACTTTTTTGTTAATATTTTCAGTTACATATATTTAAAAGCTGTCTCCTTTTGGAAACTACCTTGTTCTTGTCACTGAATTTCATACTTGCATCACTACTACTTCAGCCACTCCATATTTCCTTTTCTCCATAATCTTCATGTAAAGAGCACACTGGTCTATCAGCTGGGCAGCCCTTGCCCGTCACCCCAACCCCATCACTGTCAGGCCAGAGAAAGCAGAACAGAACAGGGTTTTAGTTCATTATTCTCCAGATTCTGGGGCCAATTTTATCAAGACCTCATACTGGATTCACCTGTTCTTTTCCCCATGTGTTTTGGCAGCTCTGAGATTCCTGCTGACTTTCCCCAAAAAAAGGAATGTAGTTTATCAGAAAAGCAGGAGTGTAACTCTGACACACAGGAAGAAGGAAATCTTGCATAGGCTATCAACAGAAGAGAAGGAAAGCCCAGAGGAGTCACCAACTCAAATCATTGTTTCATGCTGCTGAAAATGGTTATTTGAATATATTGGTAGGCTTTCTGTGTTAATTAGATGTTATTTGATGATCTCAATCATTTCCTAAGGACCAGTGGCCCAATACAGCCTCAATGATAGCTCGCTCACACCATTGACATCTTCCTCAAATACCCCGAGTCAATCAGCTGCAGAACAGAATTAGTACCACCCAGATTGTTCAGCCATGCCAAGGCGGTTCTGGGACAGCTGCAGCGACCGAAATATTTTACATACAGACAGGTATTTAGGCTCTTCCTCACAGTAATCTCAGGCTTGAGCTGCCAATTTGCGGGTCCTTTTCTTTTTTAAAAAATATTTATTTTAAGACTTCTAAAGATCCCGGCGGGTCTGGGTGGTGAAGTTTTGTTTTGTATTTTCGGGGTGGGGGAGGGAGGGGGCTTTTTGTTTTGATTGGCTTTTCCTCCATTCGTTTTGGAGTTCGTTCCGTGTATCTTGGGGCGGCTGTTGCTGGCCCCTCTCCGGGAAGGCGATCCTGGCATAAACGGGCGGGGCAGCGGCCGGCCTCGCGGTCCGGCGCCGCCGGCAGTCGTCACAGCTCCTCTAGCCCTGAAAAACCTCTGGGATTCCCCAGCCTACTGCTGGCCTGAGCGCGCCCATCGTGGAATCCGGCAGAAAAGGCTCCCAGCAGCCAGGCTCCGCCGAGCCAGGGCAAGCACAGATACAGCGCTGCCCAGGCACGGGGAGGATGGCGGCCGGGAGCCGAACCACCGCATGGCGCGGCTCCACATGGCGTGGCTCCGCTCGGCGGCAAGGTGAGTCTCCGGCAGCACTACCTAGGCCGGGGGGCGAGGGGAACGAAGGACCAGAGCAAACCTNGTGGGTTGTGCGGGCGGGAGTTTGTGGCGCGCGAAGCGGAGGGGAAGAGCCCTGGGGTAGGGACGGCAGGTGGGAAGCTGCGGGACACAGTGAGTGGCGGCGGGTTAGATCTGTCCCTTCCCTGCTCTCCCTTCCCTGCTCTCCCTTCCCTTTCCTTACGTGCAACGCCGGCAGAGTCGACGGGAAGGCGGCGGCGTGAGTTGGAAGTGGGCGAAAACTTGTTCCTTGGCGAGTTCCCCCGCTCTGCCGCGGGGCCGGTGCCATTCGGGCGAGCCGCGTATCGAGGTCGAGGCGCAGGCCAGGGGAAGGCGGGTGGGCGCGGGCAAGCGGAGTCGCGCCGCCCCGCCGCTGCCGTCTCCCTTTCCTCCCCTGCCGCAGGTCTCGCTGCGGGAAGCGGAGCGGAGCCAGTCCCATAGGGGAAGCACAAGGAGAAGGGGCTGCCCGAAGCGGTTCCCCGCCTCGCCGCGCCGCCCGGAGCCGGAGGCGCCCGGAGGGGAAAGTTATGTGCAGGGCAGGGCCGGACGCGATGTCGGGGCGCGGCGCGCTCTGCCTGGGGCTGCTGCTGTCCGTCCTGCTGAGCTGGGGCTGCTCAGCGCAGCAGCCCGATGGCTGCCCGGACCTCTGCGAGTGCTCGGAGCCGGCAAGGACGGTGAAGTGCGTAAATAGGAACCTAACGGTGGTGCCCCCCGACCTGCCGCCCTACGTGCGCAGCCTCTTCATCACTGGCAACCCCCTGACCCACCTGCCGGCCGGCGCCTTCTCCGCTCAGCGCCTGCCCGACCTCAGCGCTCTCAACCTCAGCGGCAACCACCTGCAGACCGTGGATGCCGATGCCCTCGCCCTGCCCGCCTTGCGGCAGCTGGACCTCAGCGGCAATGCGCTGATCTCCCTCAGCCCGCAGGCCTTCGGGGAGGGCGGCAGCCCGCTGGAGGAGCTGGCCCTCCGCGGGGCCCTGCGCAACCACGATGTCCTCCTCAGCCTGGCCGCCCTGCTGCAGTCCGGGGCACTGCACAACCTCAGCCGCCTGGAGCTGACCGACAATGGGTTGGTGCTGCTGCCCGCGGGCATCTTCACCGCCCTACCAACCCTGCGGCAGCTGGACCTCAGTAACAACTCCCTGGTGGGCCTTCAGAACGTCTCCTTCCAGGGACTGGGTCAGCTGCAAAGCCTCAACCTCAGCAACAACTCCCTGGGCATGCTGTGGAACACCACCCTGGCCCAGTTCCGCAGTCTGCCCACGCTCCGGCGCATTGACCTGGGCCACAACACCTGGGTCTGTGACTGTGCCATCGAGGACCTGGTGGCCTGGCTCAAAGAGAGTGACCAGGTAGAGGGCAAAGAAGCCCTGACTTGTGCCTACCCTGACAAGATGTTGGGCAAAGCCCTGATGAAGATCAACGGCTCAGATCTGAACTGCTCAGTACCCATAGACCTGCCTTCCCAGTTACAGACTTCATATGTCTTCCTGGGGATAGTCTTGGCTCTGATTGGGGCTATATTCCTCCTGGTTTTGTACTTGAACCGAAAAGGAATCAAAAAGTGGATGCACAACATCAGAGATGCCTGTAGGGATCACATGGAGGGCTACCACTACAGATATGAGATCAATGCAGACCCCAGGTTAACAAACCTTGGCTCCAACTCGGATGTCTGACAAAGTGCTCCGGATGCAGGACACTGCACAGTACCTATGCATGAAAAGTAGACTTATGCTTTACCTTTGTGCTTGCTTCCCTCTCCTCTGAGAAGTCTCAGACATGATTGTAACTTGAGGGGAATATGCCTTCCTGTGATGTCAAGCTCATTTTTGTTTTGAGACACTGGACAGCTGAGCATGATGTTCAGCTGTATGTAGGAAACAAGCTGCTACCTATATTCCTCCTTACCCATCTGCACTTCTGGGAAATATTTTTCAAGATGTCAAAAGAAAAGAAAGGATTCTCTCTGATGCTCCAAAGCCACCAGAGTTTATAAAACATTTACTGATGCAGACGCCATTCAACAAAAGCTGCCTCAACTTTTTGGGAAAAAAAATATTATGTCCGTCTGTGCCAGTTTTGATCTTGTATATCTGAATTCTGATGCAATGATTGCGTTTCACAGACTACTTTGAGATTTTAATAAACAAACTCCTTTTAACACCTCATTTACATAGAAGGAAATCAAATAGGGAGCATGCACAAATACTGTATAGTTTCACATGTTAGGAAGTTTACAATTTCAGTAAGTCTCTTACTATTTTGTAGATATTTTCGATTGCAGTTTACCTGAATGGAGAGATTTTTTTAATACAAACTGCATTTAAACTTCTGAACTGTTAAATTCAATAAACAGTCTTACAAGAACTGTTGTGCTTGCTGTTCAGTGAGAAATGTATGGACATCTAAGAATGTGAATAGCGCTATAGTCTCTGAAGCAATAGCCCTGCAGTAGTAATATGAATAAAATTTTATACAAATGTGTAACTTAGAGATATAAATCTTTGACAATTTTGTGATATGTGCTACAAGAATTACACTGATCAATGACAGAAGCAGTTTCATTTGGCATGAACCGTCCAGTCATGCTTTCTCAAAGCAGCTGCAAAATGTTGAGACAGATGCTAGGGTCCACCTTGCTGGGAAAGTACAAGCTAGTAGCATTTTCATAAGGTCTTCTCTACCAAATTAAAATCAAATTAAATTGCAAAGTTTGTTAGCTAAACAAAAGTTTACTTGGATGGAATTACTTACTATAAAAAACATGCTTCTGTGTCCTGAACTAAATTAAATGCACCTCAAATGCGGTTGGCGAGCTTTAGACTTGTAAATCACTGCAGCATTTATTAGATTGATAACTGTTTCCTTTTTAAGGTCTTGGTACTCATGAAGTTCTGTAGTGATCTATATCTTGTAACTTGGTGGAACTTTACATTTAACTTAACATTTAAAAGGTACATTTCAGTATGCTATATTACTCATGCTTATTACTTGCTTGGGAGTGCATTTTCTTGTAAATAGATAAAGCATGCAAAAAAAAAACCTTCAGAAATGTGCAATTTAATATGCAACTATGATGACATATAAAAAGGTTAGCAAGAACCTTCCAATGGCTGCCAATAATCAGTGCACTTTTTTAAATCTATTTATAGTTTCTTAATGAAAAAAAATACCAGCTGTAAAAGTGATGTGACTTGATATATATCAGTCTGTCTGTGGAGCTTTTTCCGTGGTCATTGTTACTTGAAGATCTTGAGCATCTCTCAAATTTCATAAATTACTAGCTAATTCCTTTTGCTTCCAAAAGTGACAGTTTTCTCATAGATATATGCCTTTGGTAAGAGCTTATAAATATAAAATAGTCCTTAAAGTACCAGAAGAGATATTATCTATTTTGGGCATCAGTATTATTCAAAAACATTTTTCATCTCCCTGCAACTTCACACAAAGCAAGTAGCACAAGTTGATTCAGACTAATTTTCTATTGCTTTAAATTAGATTTAACAGCAGTGATTTTTTTTTTTAATGTAGTTTTGGGCTTTTATCAAAAAAAAAAAGAATGGATATTAAGTACAATTAATGTTTTGTAAATCGGTATATTCTACAATTAATGTAAGTTAAGTCATAGCCTGTTTCTCCTGCTATAATTTAAATGTGTGAGCAATATCTAGTTAACAGCATATGAATTAAGTTTGTGGATTCCTGAAATGCAGACTGCCGGTCTGGATGTTAGCTGCCCGTATTTTAAGATTAGTGTAAAAAAAACAGTGTAAAGAACTATTACTGTGGCTCTATGCCAACTGTTCATACTTGGTATACATCAGATGGTTTATGTAAGAAGCTTGAATTTACAGTAGCTATGCAGTGTGCTTCATTGTATCAGTCATTTTGGAGATTATCAGTTTACACTTGTACAGTGCCAAGAGGAGTAGAACATCATCCCTGTTTCAGGTCCTCCTGTAATATCATAGATAAAATATGTACAAGACATTTCTTGGGATATTTTCTGAGTTTTGTTAACAGATATTTTAAAGTAACTACAGTAAAAGCAATTATCCATGATGTGTTAATGTAATGGCTGTGCCTTTATAGAGCTGTGTAAGGACAGGCAATAACTTTAATTGCAGTGTCTCACCAATGAAGCAAGTATTTGTATAGTGGGCAAGTGTAACTGTTGTACTACACTTATTATTCTAAAAATTATTATTACTATTATTTTTGTATCTTAATGTAATAGAAATTTATTAGAGATTTGGTGACAGCTAGTTTAAAATAATTTTTGTCACTTGCTTACATGTGTATTTATTAGGATGTATCATTTAGCATGTATCAATGTTGTGGTAGCTAATGTTCTCCTACTGTGTTTGACCAACATTGAATGCTTTGGTGTTTTGTACAATGCACTATTCAATCTTACAATCCCCGTTCATAAACAGTGCTTGAAATTTGTTTTGGTTTCCTTTAACAAAATAGTTAACAGTGGTACTCAGAAGACACAGAAAGTAGCTCCCACAGTACTGGGGAACTTGGTTAAAAACAATACATCTAAAATAACATTAGTTTAAAGGTTCTTCTGAAGCATATTTTATAATCTTACTCTGCTTTGACACCAGAAATTCTGATTGATTGCTCTTTCCAGAACAGCTTAATTAACAAGGCTGTTTTATTCATTCATTCTTCAATAAAACACTGCAGTACTAAATGCTTCTAAAATGTGTTTTGTGTACATTAACCCCCAAATTTCTGCATGACACAGTTGTCACTAAAAAACATTCAAACTAAAGTAGTGGGCAAATCTTCAAGGAAGGCTGTGCAGCTAAGAAGCAGAAAGGATGTTTTTTCCAGGATTCAGCTGCTTTCTTAAAACTAGTTTAAGTTGTAACAAGCTGAAAATTTTCTTAGAAGAATAGCGCAAGGAATTGACATAGTTTTAATAGATTTTCTTAAAATACTTTGAATAAGTGCTGTTGCCAGGTAAGAAAATCCCCAAATCCTCCTTTATCCAACGTAGCTTTACATTAGATAATTTGGCAGTTTGTTTTGTTGTTCTTTTTTTTATTTCACCGGGTCATAATAATACCAATAATTTTGACATCCAAAAAGTGGTTTGAAATTTTGCACAACTGCTTTAAATCTTTTCATTCAGGGTTATCTACCTTTTAAATACCGGCAACAGCCCCCACTGACGTAGCAGTAACTGAAGCAGTCTGTTCAGGCCTGTATTCTGTTGTTGACTGAGATGTCACTGAAAACGGGCATGGCAAATTATTCAAAATATGACTGCTCTAGGATCCCAGTTCTCATTATTCTACCAGCATTTTCCCTGTGGTATACTCTGGTCTTTATGTATCTGCATAATTTCTTTTTTGCCTCATTTTCTCAAGAAATCCACTAAAAAGAATATCGTGAATCTGCACAGGTAGAGAAATCTATCTGACTACACCTATATTTTATAGCATCTCTGTCTTCCTTTAAACCTTAATGTGGAAAAAAAAAAGCCTTTGTCAAAATGGACAGAATAAAATTTGATATGCACTTTTTTTTTTCTCTTTAGCAGCTGAATGTTCAAGAAGAATCATTCATTCTCAGCATATGATGAAGGAAAATAGCATTTGGTAAGAAAAACATTTTGTTTTCAAGCTTCCAAATGACATTTATATTCTATGAGAGAAGGTAGAAAGGGAGAATCTTGTAAAGGAAACTGAGGTATCTCTTTGTAATGGGTCAGCACTGGAAATCACAACACTATGGATAGGAACAGTTGCTGATTGATTCTGTCCATTATGTTCTGGTCATTTTTATAGGTAAGCTCTAATTTCTTCCTGTTGCTATAAATAGATTTTGCTAACAAGTGACATCCTGTCTTACAATATTTGCAATGCAGGTGTTTCCACTATGAGTTTCTTGTTGAATATAATAGGAGATTTAATTTAATTCAATGCCTGCTGATTTAATAATGACTAGGTCAGGCCCATAACTTAATGCTCCTTTTTCTTTTACAAATGTGGTGCTTACTATTTGAAAAGACCTTGGCTTGAAATCAAACAATAAAACCCGCAAAGGAAGAGAGAAGGCAGAATGTTTGGAGAATATGTCATTTATCAGATGTTTCTCACAGGAAAGAGACCTAAACCATGTGGGAGCTGAGGGTCCTTTGGTGATACAGAAGTAAGTGTACTGTGTTAGCTTCGTAAGTCAATACAGAAGTAGCAGAATAGTGATGCTTTGTATCAACACAATAAACCTAATAGCACTTCTCTACCATGTTGGAAAGAACCCTACCAAGCCTTTACAAGTAAGAATGCAGATTTGCAGTATAAGTATGTCCTTAAAAAGGACTTTGACTTTCTCAGCTGTGTTACAATTTACGTGTTGTCACATCCTTGGAAAACCTTGCTATGGCAGAAGTCATCTGTTGCGTAGGCAAAGCTTGAAATCAGGCCTTGCATTCCTAATGTTAGCCTAAATAGAAAAAGCAAATTGTAAAGAAAATCACACCAGTACTTTAGACAGTGTATTTGTGGTAATGTTAATAATTTAATACTTGAAATTATTAATATTTTTTCAAAGGATTCAGTAGATAGTTTTTCCTTTCTGATGATAGACTAGCAGAATAACAGATTTATCTTTCTAGTAATTATGCATGGAAGTGTCTGAATAAATTAGCAATGTTGTTTCAGTACATACAGTGATGAAAATGCTATAAATCTTGTATTCTATAATGTTTCACTATTACGGAAATTTTAGATGTGCAAGAAACAGCTGTAACTTTTTCAGATTGAAGTTTGTTTTCCTAATTAAAAATTATTCTTGAAGAAAGTCCTGATAAAATATTTACCAGGTTGCTTAGAAATGTTATATGTTCACCTTGTTGGTTTTATTACTGAAAATCCTTACATGTTGAGGGCTTTACTGAAAGTGTAGTTGTATTCTTTTTAGCTCAAATTGATGATTGTGCTGTGCATTTGCATTATAGAATAGCAAAAAACCAAAGTCCATCTAGATAACCTGATTGATTTATTTAGAAAGAAATTTGCCCAGTGAATATAAGGGATTGTGTTTTAATTGTTCTTGTTATTTTGGACATAATTTGATAGCTTTTGGATTTCAATATGTGTGGTATTAATTTTCAAGTTAGGTGCCAATTCTAAATTTACCAGTAGTGTAAAATTGTGAAATACAGAGGCACTGTTATTACTGATGGAACTATTAAGGAAAAGTACTGCTAAAAAAGAGAATGAAGGGTGAAAATCAGAGGGGAAAAGAAGCATTCTGATGGTAAATTCTTGTGTTCTTTCAACTTTTTTTAATGCAATTATTTATATTGTAATCACATGGAAATTCAAAGGGACAAATGATATTTTAACTTCTCATAGATATCTATTCTCATAGATAGACCTAGATAGTACAGATGTCTGAAATTTTCATAGGTAGGAGTGATTTTTTGGGGCTGTCCCAGGAACATAGCTGATGATTTAGTCTTGTGTCTAAATTGTTTGCTACTATTGTTTTTTTCATGTTCTTGAGACAGCTGACATGGAAGGATGTTTGGCTTTACACATGACAGATTGATCCATCTTAGGTTTTATCATAGAACTGATCTCTCTTAGTATCTCTTCACAGTCTACTTCAGGTGTTCCATTTGTTCTAGTAGAAATTCTCTTCCGTGGTGTAGCCCAGGGTGGCTTTGCATGACATCATGGGCATCCATACAATAAAGAACTCGGTTTCCAAACTGACATTGTCAAATGTCAAAAATACACATTTCAACAGAATTCAGTGTATATTTCATGCAGGCAATGTAAAACCATCAAGTAATGGTAGTGAAATCGCAAAATAAGAAGAAATACCGTTTATTGAAAGAATGCTGTAAGCAGTCATGAACTGGTAGCACTTTGGGGCATGTGAGTAATTTAAGCCTGTTCTGAAGACAGAAAAAGAAACAAAGAGTTACAGCATTGACAGTTTTCTTTTTCAGGTAGGTGTGTTCATTCATTCTCCTTAATAGCATATGAACAAGCAGTAACCAAATTCTGCAGATAGTTATACATTTGAATCCATTTAAGTCAGGGACTTTACCACAGTGATTTTTCTAGTTCCCTACTTTCAGAGGTGGGTGCTTTTGTTAACCTGGAGGAGACCAAGCTTTTAAACATCAGAAAACAAGAATTTTTATTTTATATGTACAAATATGCATTTTACACACACAGGTATAAATATTACTATATAATGTAAAACTAGGAGGCTGAAGAGGAGTGGAATCCAAGGCACACTGGCCTCTCCAGTACATTCTGTTGGCTAGCTCAGGGGCCTGTTTTTTTCACACTTTGGAAAGGGGGCCTAAGTGCTTAAATGGAGTGGGTATGCCTCTGAGAAGCACTTCAGACACACTTCGTGTTGTTGCTCACCTAATGTGACCGTTAGCAGCAAATTAACAAAAATTGGTGCTGAATGGCCAAGATTTTCCAAAGTGGGCACAGTTTGGGGTTTTGCTTTCAAAGGGCTTTGTTTTCAAAAGATTTTGATCTGCTTTTAGAAGATGACACTGTTTTTAACGTGAATTGAAAAAAATGTGGAAAAAACAATTTTCAATATGAAAAGGCATGTGTCTGGTATACAGTCGAGAGAAAATATAAACATTTGTAAGAATTTCGGAAATTCTTCAGTCCTTTCTCTGTTGTTTCTCAGATTGAGATCTCTGTGACACCATCTATCCACAATATCCTTCTTCTACTCCATCCTATTTAATCAATCCAGCTGACTCATTTCCACCACCTTTGTATTGTAACCAAGCTTGATTACTACACATTGGTAAGCAAAGGTAGAATTCCCGGGAAACAAGTCTTGCATAAAATCAAATGTTGAATGTTTATCACCAGACAGATTAATTATCAAGATTGTATCTGTTGTTAGTTTTTCATTCAGGTTTTCTTTTTCCTGTTTGTCCCTTTCTGTTTAGTTTTTCAGCATACTAAAAAGCTTCTGTGGTAGCCCAGAGGAACTCTACAATTCCAATTTTCACTAGTGAACAAGGATATCTTATTTTGAGACCACAGTCTTGAAAAAAACTTGCAGAAACAGTGCTTGAACTTTTCTGACGTGATAGTAAAATGTCACTGAAAATAGCTCTGGTAACATATTATTCATTTGTCAAAATGCTACATGTGCAGAAAGAGCTGGAATGCTGAATTTGTGATACTGATATAGATGCTGTTTAACGAGCCTGTGAGATTTCTACCTCTGCTCCAATTTCTCCTCCCTGCAGCCCCACACACAATCCACTATGCTTCAACAGGACTCAGATGAGTTTAGGACATGCATTCAGCAAATTATGGTAATTTTTTATGGTAATTGTTTATATTATTAATCATATGTGAAGTCCCTTATTCTTAAGAACAGAAATATGTTCTAATACTTGTAATTTTTAACATAATGAAAAACTAGTTGGCATATGCCTGGTTTCATAACTTATCTGTAAATACAAAAATATGCTCTAAATTTGAGTTTGCAAGGAACAGATGTCTTTCAGCAAGCTGGAATGTAAATTCAGCAGGATTTCCAATTTAATCCAGGAAATGATGACATGGAAATTTATTGCAAGCAGAGAATTGACTCGTTCTTCATCGCAGTTACGCGGACTATGCCTTTTCCACAAAGCAGTGCAAGGTGTTTTATATCCTAGGTTTCCAGGGAGACAATCGCAATCCAGTAGGGGTTACTGTTGTTCTTAATAAAGCTCTCTAGATTTTGTAGTTTTAGCAATTTTTCTGATCAAAATCACAGAGATAGCAGATAGGATTTGATAAATGACACTGAGTAACATGAATTGATGTGACCTATTTCAAACACAAACAGATGATGCAGTAGTGCATCAGCTTATAGTAGATAGTAATAGTGCTTTTACCAGCTACAATTGTTTTGACTGGCAGAAAGGACTCAAAGCTGAGTATTAGTAACTGTAGAGAACTATACAGACTGTTCTTAGCATTTAGCAGTTGATATAAAATATAGGATAATCCAGAAGGTTTTGGTTATAGGTGTGAAGTGCCACCTCCACCACATTACTGGTGTGTATTTTTTTATACATGTTGTGTAGTAATTCACAGAAATCTCTGTGTGCTTTGTGGTTTAGAAGGAACATTGAAGCAAACAACAACTGATTAATGTAAATCAAATTAATAGACAAAAATCTCTCAAAAATAGTTAGTGATATTATTATTGATGAGACTTCAGGAAATTTTCATCACAGAAATATATTTTGCCTCGCATTTATTGTCATACGTTCAACAGTGAAAATACATACATTTGCAGAAGCAATGTTCAGTACAAGGAGATCAATAGATAGTACATCAATGCTCCTGAGGACCCTCCCAATCTTATTTTCCATTATTTTGCCATAAGAAGGGGAAAAATAGAAAAGGGAAAATCTTCAACAGGACAAACTGTTTAAGACAGGAAGGCTGTAAAGCAAAAAATGTCCTGTAATGATAGTTCTTTTTGCACTTACTGAAGAATGGTGTGGCAATGTTAGTGATGCTGAAGTAGAGGACAGTATGATTGCTTTCAGAAGTTTCACAAAATAAGCTGAGTTGGAAGGAACCCACAAGGACCATCAAGCCCAACTCTTAGTCCTGCACAAGACCATCCCCAAGAGTCACACCGTACCTGAGAGTTTCATCCAAACACTTGAACTCTGTCAGGGTTGGTGCTGTGACCCATTCTCTGAGGAGCCTGTTCCAGAACACAACCACCCTCTGGATGAAGAATTTTTTTCTAATATCCAACCTAAACCTCCTCTGACAACTTCAGGCCATTCCCTCAGATCCTGTCACCGGTCACCACAGAGAATAGATCAGTACCTGCCCTTCCTCTTGGCTTTCCCTAGCACATAGAAGTTACAGCTATTTATAGCTGCTACAGGAATAGAGGTTTGTGCATTTTCTGGACAACAGTTCAACATTACTGCATTTATTTGACACACTAAAATTTGAGACATTATTACAGGCTTTAGAGAGAAAGAGAGACTACGAATATTTTTCAGGTGTCCTTCAAAGGCTGGCTCATAAAAAACAGTCCAAAATCAACAAAGGAATCAAAAAACCACTCTCTAAACCCACTCCTCTATGAGTCTATCTTTCATATCACCAGACTTCCTCTGGTTGGCATTATTTAATAAATTTTAAGTGCCAAATAAAATGTCCCATTGAAAGACGAGGCTCATAAATGAAGAAGCAGTGGCATAAAGGCCACTCTAACAAAATACAACCTAACAGCACAGTGAGTGGCAGGAGGGCCTAGCCCAATAAGGCCTAAAATCCCATCAGAGAATGCAAGCAGAG